>PVKE010052004.1:0-10466 GCA_004027555.1 Craseonycteris thonglongyai | reverse complement strand
CCCCCCCCCCCCCCCCCCCCGTGCCCAGGAGCTCTCACCCAGACAGCTCCACACCATTCTCTACCTCCTTCCATCCTTCCTGAGTCTGACTTGTGTTTGTCCCTTCTAACCAGCTAGAGACACCATCCAGGGATGAGCTATGCATGAACTAAGAACTGAGTAATTTCAGAACATGAGTCAAATGAGGTATATAAAATAACAAGTAATGCATAGCAAGTCAATATTTAATTATAAGTAAATGTTCTATTGGGGTAGAGTCTATATCTGGTTTGTGTTTGTCAAACATCAAATATAACCACCCAAGTGTCTGCCATAGATTATGCATTCAATGAATAGGTATGGGATGAATGGATGGATGATTGGATGAATGGCCACATGAATGAGCATAGGTTTGTCTGTGGATGAAATAAGAAGGGATATGTTAGCAAATCAGTACACTGCCTGGCCCATGGGGCTCATGTCAGTGGTTGCTGATGTGATGAAAGTGAGGATGGTGATGGCACTCTTCCACCTCCTACAATGTATTTTCTAAAAACGTACATTTGCTAAAATGCAATGTAATCATGGATTTTTTAAATGTGACTTGTTCTTTCATTCTCACTAACGGCTCTTTATTCCTTTGCCTATGTAGTTTTCTTCTGATTGAAATGTTTATCATTACCTGTCATTCTACTCTCGTTTCTAACTTTTGTTTCCTCATGAACTCATACTCATACATCAGAAATTAGCCTAAGGTATTGCATCCTTGAGGAAACCTGTCCAGATACCTCTCTGTGTCTGAGTCATGTCCACCAGTGTATCCTCTAACTACACCACCACTTTGCAGCACGTGTCAGTGTTGGGATTTATGTCTTTGTCATGTGTGCCTGTTTTATCTCATCTCTTGCAGTATACATTCCACATGTATAGAGGCTACATTTTCACTCGGTATGCTTTCCAAACATAGATCTTTGTGCATAGTTATCATACAACACACATTTACTGCATGGATTTATGCCTGGCAATGTGAAAATACACACACACACACACACACACACACACATACATGGGCGCGTGTGCGGTGGTTGTAGCAAATGTAGATAGTGAGGAATTCATGGAAAGAAACATTATTCTAAGGGGAGAAAATATTCCTAGTCTCTTTATTTACGATCAGTTCTTTTTATTGAATCGATTTCAACCTCTTTTGAATTTTGTGAGGCCTATTCAGGTCTGTGTATATTTGTTTGTTTTTCATGCAATGTCTTTTTTCCCAAAGAGCTCCTCTAGTAGCTCTGACAAATCAGAGAGGGTATTCATTCTAGCGCTGCAGTATAGCCCCAGGTAAAATTACTGAACGAGCCCAAAAGGAGAGTAAAAAGAGCCAACAGAACAGTCACATGTGGAATTATTTACAGAAAAAAAGAATTCCTTTATTTTGTGTGCTGTTTAAAATCTTCCAAAGCACTTACATATATCTTTTCCTCTTGTTTACATTTTTACATTTCTGGTCCCTGCTCTATTTCTTGAGTGAGAATTCATTCTAAATCTTGAAAAGATTTAGCCTAATTCATAGATACTTGTAAGATATACTAGGACATCTTTCAGGTATTTATAATATGAATGGTGCCTTCTTTAGGATAAAGAATAGAAAATTATAAATGCAAATTTGTAGGAGAGATAGTATTTATTTAGAATGAGTAAAGAAATCACAACAGATGATAAATTGAAAAAAAATTACAAATGCTATACAATGAAAAAGAATAGCATATTTTAAACACTTCCATAATTTGTTTTATTCCCTAAATTATTTGGATGCACAATTTTAAAATAGATTATTATGTTTTCTAATATGAATAGAAACTAGACTGTCCAGACATACTATTTCAAATTGGACCGAAAACAGTGACATTGTTTCATTTCAAATGGTACATTTGGTCAGCCTTGTCACACTGGGCTAAATTCAAGGTATCGGTAGGCTGACCACACGTACCATTTGAAACAGGACAGTACCATTGTTTTCTGTTCTGCTTAAAATGGTACGTCCGGTCAGCCTATAAAAATTAACTTCAGTCTTTTAGAAAGTTTGATTGTTTATTTCTTATTTATTTTTCTTGAATTACTAAGTATATTCCTGATGGAATAAAAACTGGTTTAACTAGACTTCAATGAGAACTAAATCCTTTCTTGTGTGTCGGTTGGAAAAATATTCCACCAGCAACCTTTAAATATCCATTTTTTTCTCCTTTATCATATAACTCTGGTGGTGAGGATCATAACACAGATTTGCATAATGATACCACCTATCGGTGTGATGCCATGGTTTGTGGAAGGTAGGTAAACCTTTGGAAGTACCTACATAAGATAGTTAGAACCATGTAAACACGAGGGCTGCTATGAAAGTATCTAACCATGTAACTGTTCTCTTATATTGACAATGACTGGATTTTTCTGGACAGTCCTCGTATATTCTCCTAAATCCACATAGTCCCAGAATAGTTTCCAGTTATCTGCATCCCCAAAATATTCACAGGGAACCTCAACTGTATCCCAAGGGAGGAATGAGACAAAGGGAGTTTTGGGAAGAAAAGAAACAATCGTCTTAATTAATTGTGGTTAAAATTCTGTCTTTGTAAATTTTATAAAATCATACCCTTGTGACTACAGTGCTGGACCCCATGTAGATAATGGGTGCATGAGCCCTGGTAAACATATCTCTGCTTAGAACACAAACTTCCTCAGTCAAACCTATTAGCCTTCTCTCATTGAGATAAAACACCACCAGGGACGATATGGTTCTCTCTTCTAGCCTTCTAGGCTTGGGATACAACATGTCTGGAATGTTGCCCTGCAAGGATGGGTATTAAATCAAGGTGCTGGCTTAAATCCTAAAGAGTACTAGATTCTAGATTATGCTGAAGGGAAAATAGAATTATTAACACATCTCTCACAATAAATTTTTATTGACTGTATACTATCTACCAGACACTGTCATGCTTATGTGTTTCATTGGTTGTTTACAGTATCCCAGTGAGTCTATGTATATTTAGGTCCATTGTATAGGCAAGAACAATAAAACAGAAAGATTAAATTGGCCCAAGGGCAAGCTGGTGGAACTAGCATTTTCACCACAAAAATCCAATTCTAAATAATATTGGCACTCTTCACTATATTGTACTGCTTCATGATTTTGTTTTTCTTTTTCTGATCCTCAGTACACTGACAAGGCATAAATATACTCACCTCCCCCTATGATATAGAGAAAAGAACCTGAAGTTGAGCATGAAACCATGTAAAATTTAAATCTTCTTTAAATATTATTGAATGAGCTGCTGACTTTGTTGCTGTTGTGTTTTTAACGTTTTGCTTCTCATCTGTAGGAAACGTATCTGCAATTACCTTTTGTGGTTCTTTTGGCAAGAGTGGTTGAGATAATGCACGAAGAACTTGTAGCTCATTGTACAAATTATATTTCTGAAGTTCATTTTGTTCCTCTAAGTAGCTGTTTGACCTGAAAGAACCCTATTTCTCTTGCCCGCACAACGGGATCACTTGTTTCCATTGGTGAGAGGGTAAAACTGAAAACAAAAGTGAAAGTAGTATGCCAGTTCTGAAGCATAATGCAAAGATCTGTGACTAATATTTTCCGCTATTTTTTTTCTAGAAATTATAATTACCGTGTTTAAAATTGATCAAACACTCTGGCTATTCCAATTATGAGCATAAAACATTTGAAACATCAGTTGATTGAGCCTGTGCCCATCCTTGAGGAGGATGAAGAGACAGGCAAGGGAGTTTTGAGTTTTTCCAGTCAGTCAACACTGAATGCCTGATGGTACAGGTTGTTTCTACTTTTGATGTTCTTCCTTAGACGGTGCTTATAGAGCCTAGATGAAATACTGGGTCATTTTTACTGTGTGTAATTTTTTTTCTTATTACAGACAGAACCTGCCTGGATACAGAAATAAAAATTTAAAGTGTAGGCAGTAAAAGAAATAAAACACCGTTGTTTATGCATTCATATAATTTCATTTCAGACGCCTTTTTTAGATTATCCTTTTCTGTTTTCTAATGAGGATGACATTTTCTTTGGTGGTGTCTTAAAAATGTACATTGTAAACACTGAGCAAGAAAAAAAGAGGCAAGTTTTTTATAGTACATTCAAGTGCATTATATTAATCCATTTACATGTCTTTATTGGACTTCATTTATTCAATTTATGTGTCTCCTTCCCTAGACTTTACTTTATTATGAAAGCAGTGTCTCTCCTTTCACTTTAATTTGAAACAAGTCCAAATGAAACCATAAAAAAATGAAGATATTAAAAAACGATGGCTGAGGTAAATTATTTGGAGGCAGGTAGCAAAATGATCTGCAGATGTTTCCAACTGAGGACATGACATTTTCAGAAGAGTCAACAGAATAAACAATTGCAAGGTTACCTTTTCCATGGTTCCACCCATTTAAAGTTGGTCTATTCATGGCTGGTTACAAGAAAAGGCAGGGTAATGTCACACTGGGGAATGGTCATTCTCTTTGGGTGAGTATCAGAAAGGAGTCATGGGGAAGTTTCCAAAATGCCAAGAAATTCTGGTGGTAAGATCAGTGAGTCCAGGGAAGAAATCCTCTTCAAATACTCAGTAAGCTGACATTTGCCCACTGCTCTGACATTGTGTTACATGGCCATCCTCTCTTCAACCCTTTCGTGTGCTGTGCTCCACTGTGAGATGAAAAAGGCAAATGAGGACACGAGCAGAAGTTCATTCTTCTCACTACTCTACTCTACTTCGTGCCTACTCTAGCATGTGGATCTCTAGTTGCCTCTGCCAAAAATGCTTGGCTTCTGTCCTGATCTCCAGTGTGTCAAGCTCCTCAATAAATGTTTTCAGCTCTTGAGAAAGCAGGAGATTTCAAACCAACAAAGGTTCTCAATGGCCAAGCACCTTTCTCAGGACTATGGTGGCTTCTGGGTTTCTCCCGACTGCCTTCATGTGTTTCACCTGATTCAATTTTCTTTTCCCTAACATTTACGTATCTATTGTTTTGGTTATTCTCTTGCATCGTCTCTTCCTGTGCTTCAAGCCTAGAATTAGACCAGAATGTGATCTTTTCACTTTCCCTTCCTGCAGTCACCTAGAGAGACAAGCACATGCCCCTTAATTTTTTTCTTTTCTAGGGATTAGACCAGGTATGGCCAGCCTGCTGCTGCCCAAGATGGCTTTGAATGCGACCCAACACAAATTCTTAAAAGATTATGAATGTTGTTTTTTTTTATCTTATTATTATTATTTTTAGCTTATCAACTATCATTAGTATTTGTGTATTGTATGTGTGACCCAAGACAATTCTTCCAATGTGGTCTAGGGAAGCCAAAAGGTTGGACACCTATGGATTAGACTTTGATTAAAAAGGGAAACTATAAAGATACTGATAAAAAGTGTAAGGTGAGGAAATAATAGATATTTCAGAATTCTGTGGTTAATCATAGTATTTGTCCCCAGACTGATTTCTAACTGCCCTCTGAAATAATAAATGGATACTTCTTTTGACTCAAGTTCTTAGATCATTTTCCTGTGCTTTGGTCTGACCACATATTTTTCTCTCCTGTAATATAAACACTATGACATTTAAATAACTCCTAAAATGAACATGGCTCATACAAGCTTGCAACATAACACAGAGCAAGGAGGTGCTTTCTTATTCAAACAGTCAATTTGCATTTAACTGTTGAGCAGTTCAGCTTGGGTTACATCCTTTCACCATTTATTTCACCAGAGAATGATTCTCACGTTCCTCTCTTTGTATCTTTTTCCCTCAAATCCTGGGTCCAAGTCAGGAAACCTCTTAGGATCCTCAAGCTGATGCTTTAAATGGTAGGTTAGCAACTCATTATGGCAAGAATCTGATATCCAAGTCCCTTTCTTTCTCACTTTACTGACAGGATCTCTGCTGCCCGCTCCCTTCTTTCTGACACTGCCCTCTGCTAGTAAGCACATCTTTTGCCTTTTGTGGCTTATACTCCCCACAGTATTTCACCCACAGTATGAGGAGTTGCCTGTATTCCTGGAGCCATATGGGTGTTATGTGCTGTTGAGTTGGCTCCAACTCCTGGTGACCTTAGGAAGGAGTGATGCCCACAGGGCCCTGTCCTCACAGCCCTGCTCACCTGTAGACTCATGCATGTGGCTTCTTTCATGAAGTCAGTCCATCACATAGTTGGTCTTCCTCTTTACCTGCTGCCTCCTGTTTTTCCCAACATTATCTTTTCCAAAGAACCCTGCCTTCTCATGAGGTGCCCAAAGTAGGACAGCATCAGTTTTGTCACTTTTGTCTTCAGTGATGTCTCAGTCTTACCTTGCTCTACGACCCACTTGTTGGGCTTTCTGGTGGAGCTGTATACTTCTGTGAAATCTCTTTGTATGATTTGGTATCCTTTTAACCCTCACTGCATGTCTCATTCCACTGCACGTGTGGAATGTAGACTTGTAAGCATGACTTTAATTTAGATATAGACATGTTGGTCATGACAAACGTCAATTTTGATATATGTGAAGATCTCTGGAATGGGGACGTTAACACCATGAGGACCTATTTTGAGAATCCTCCAACACTATTAATTGTTATTTCCCCCTCTGTTCCCACCTTCCAGGATTACTGCTTAGTAGGTCTGTGTCCATAGGTTCTGATTTACTCTCTGGATCAGTGAATGCCAGAACTGGGGCAAGACAAATAACAATGAGCATTTTAAAAATATTACTCTTGTCAGGTACTGTACTGCTGCTTTACAAGCAGTGTATCATTTAATTCCTCTTTTAGTGCATCCTGGATGAGAAAACTGAGGCTCAAAGTTTGATCTGAAGAGGGCAAGGTGATTAAGTAAAGAGCCAGCTTTCAAAATCAAGTAGTTCTAACTCTCAAGGTCCTCATTTTTACCCTGAGTGTCAAAGCTGCATTAGAAATGCTTGCCTTACTAAGGTGAGGTCTTAGAGACCTACATTGTTTTTAACCCAAACCTAACGGGTGTTGGGGGGAAAAAAAAAGGGCTGAATACCCATCAACTAACAGTGGTCCCTGGAAGACTTCAGGTGTGCCATATGTAATGAGTAAATGACATCTGTGGTAGTCTCAACTTTAAAATCGAATTGGAAACAAGTGTAGGAAACTACTCTTCCACCTTTCTGTTAATCCCTTGACAATTACGTGTGGTCTGTGGCCCAGTGGCATGTTCTCTTGGTTAGAAATGTGGTCTCTCAGGCCTCTCGCTGAGGCAGGGACTCAGCAGCAGCATTCAAGTTGGAGAAGGACTGGCTTAAACTCTGTCAGAGTTCTTCGCCCTCATCTATGTAAGGGACTTCTGTTACTTTACTCTGCTTATTGAGCATCCTTTCTAGGACAAGGACACTGCTCTCCAGAACTGACATTCAGTGACAGCCATTTACAAGTAAGGGGATAGTTGGCAACAATGGAAAGTTGTCTTTGTCTCCTAAAAAACTAGAGCTTTGTACTATTTGAGGTCTAGTTGAAGAAGTAATCAGCAGTCTTCTGCTATGGGTAGTATTAGGACATTAAAAAAAAAATTTGGAAACATAAAATCTTTATGAACTCTATCTCTCAGACTATATCAGTTCTTTTAAAAAATTTTCTTATAAAATCCAGAAAACCATATAATCAATAAATATAATATTCTAATATTAATATTTCCTTCTTTTGGTATCTTTATATTTTTCAAGTAATGTAGACAACAGGGGTAAAGGATGTACGTTTATAGAAGGAGGTTGTCTTTTTGTTAGTTTTCTAATTATATAATTCATAAGCTTAAAAGAATTATATAATTAGAAAACTAACTTAAGGTGTGTTCACTATCCACACTTTTAAGAAAACAAATATTGTAATAATTTCATTTGCAGTCATCAATAGAACACACAAAGCTAGTGTGATCTTGGGCTGAAGTAAAAGTAGAGAAACTTTTCTACATTCATGCTCAATTAATAGTATCTGTTTTCTGATCCCTAAAATAATATCACTAGACCTAAATAATGACTTTAGTTCTGGCTGTAATGCTTAAAAAATATGGACAAATTGAATATTTTTCTTAATTTTAGCAATTCTATGAAACACCTCATGGTGTAGCCAGATAATCTGTACTTGAAAGAAATCTGTCTCTTATAAAATCATCCAAGAAACATTCTTGCTACAGAAAATTTCAATGAAACTAAACAAACAAGAACGAACATACTGTGATGCTGAGGAGAGGGTTGGTCAGGAATTGAGTCTCATTCGTCTTTGTGTCCAGGGCTTGCTATTCTGCATTTGACCAGACTGTGTAAATGCATTTCTGTATTTCTTGCCTCAACTGGCCCTTCTGTTTGACTCTCCTGTATCACTTTTCTCTTACAAATCTCAGAGATGACTAGAGATAAACTAGGGCTTAAATTTTGTTAATAGACACAAGTACTTTACCATTGCACCTTCCATTTCTCTAGATGTGCACCATTTCTTGTTAAACAATTATATTACACTATCATGATTTTTCCCATATTCACATAAAGTCTCTACTTAAACCTAAAAGGAAACTTTTTTGCTACTACACAGGAGAAATTAGCATGTGTGAATACAGTGATAAAGACTTGTTAATGTAAAACTGAGCTGTCTTTATTAATGTAATGAGAATATTTGAGAAAGAATGGAAAATAAAGTAACTTTCCCTTTAGCAATTCAATGGTATCTGGTTCCAGTGGCTACCATCTAAAATAATTTTGAGTATTATTCATGCTTTCAGTGAAATGGACTATGTCTAAAGAAGTATGTTTTTGATACTCATTGAGATGAAATCTTTGGATTGAGGGTCTAGTGTAGAAAAATGTTTTTGCTCTGACATGTGGTCTAACCTTTCCTTTTCACTCCTCTGGTACTGTCCTCTGCCTATATTGGCATCCATTTGTTCCTTGCCCTTTATCACAGTATTTGACTGATTGTTTCTTTTCTTCGTTTTTTATTTCATCATTTCCATTATGAATTCCTGACTCATTAATTTATTTGTGTGGCAGCTTTTATATTCCAAATTCCACAACATTTCATTCCAGTTAAGACATACTATTGATGACAAAATCCTGAGATTCCTTTTTTAAATATTTCTCTGTTTTCTCTTGATAAATTCCATGCAGTTATCAGCAATGACAAGAGTTGATTCAGAAGCCGTTAGAGGTGAATCTTGTATGCAGTCCAGGAATAGCCCATCATTGAAAATGTAAATTCCATTCCCATGTGAGCCATGTTTATCGAGTCATGTTCTATGTGTGAGAAAAAAAAGATAAAATGATAAATGACAGGGTCTTGCATGCGGAGGGCATCTCTTCTTTGTGCTTCTAGCGATAAATGCTAAATCTGACATGTGTCTGTTATTTTACCCCTATACCTCTGGCCTTCTGCAACTTCCAGAGGCTGAGATATTCTGTAAAGAACTTAGACCTATAAATCTGACAAGCTAGAGTAAGAGTCTTAACTCCCCACTGCTTAATTGAGGGGTTCTGGGCTAGTCTTTGAATTATTTCAAGATTTATTTGCTTTCTTAGATAGTTGAAGTAAAGATATCTTCATGGACAAGCATGGGGCATCTCAATATAGGTTCCAATGCTTTTCAAGTGAGCCTTGTTTAATACTTGTTGGGAGTCACATGGTTGGTTTACATCCCTGTATGTCTCAGGGGGTACACTATATGACTACCATAAAGGACCTTGAAAGAATTGTTTGCAAATACTAAGTGCCTCATCTTGTGAGAAGGGGAACCAAAGGAATCTCAGAAAATTAACCAAACATAAAAAGTAAGATTGCTTTTCATCAGCTCTGAAATGCGAAAACACATTAGACTTGTTACAAGAGTTGTTTATGAATACTTCTAAGTAACCAATGTAAACTTCATTTGCAGAAATCATATCCTCCAAACAAAAGACCATATTGTTTTTCTTCTTTTTTATTACTAAAGTTATATGTTTCTTGACCATAGTTAGCCATATGTAGTTCTTAAGAAAATAATGTGTAAAAAGTAGATGAAAACAGAATACAAATTATGTTCAGACTTTTAAGATGCTTATGTAGGCATGCATTCACATCACACACACACACACACACACACACACACACACACAGCTTTCTGGAATATTCTTTAAAAGTAGTTTATTACCTTTGCATATAAATGTATACTTTTTCTTCTTTTGGCTTTGTTAATTATTTGAAACCACCCATCATTTCTACTCCTGATAGTAGCTACTTCTCTGGGCCTTGTGTCCTTCAATGGAAAATAAAGGCCTGTTTGCACTGGTCCCTGAGATCATTTAAATTCTCACATTGTCATTTTCAAGGAACACACACCCAACACACAAATGGTCAACCTCCAAAGAATGCAGAATTGTGTTCTCATCCCTAATGTGTGGGTCCAGAGCAAGAATACAAATGGAGGCCCACCTATCAATATTTCAATTACAAATCAAGCT
>PVKE010052003.1:0-10464 GCA_004027555.1 Craseonycteris thonglongyai | reverse complement strand
CAGTCCGGTCTGCCCATAATAAACCAGTCAGCAAAGCTTCCCTGCTGCTGGGGTTTATGAGTGAGCCTGGATTTAGCATGCCAGGGGGTGGAGTAGGGTGCGGTAGGGTGGGGGGTAGAACTCTCTAGAGATGTAAGTATAGGTTGCTTCTGCAACCTTAAAACACACATCTTTTGAAGTTATGTTTTCAGCATTCTAAATTGTAATACAGAAGTGAGAAAGGACTTTTTTTTTTTTAACCCTGTGGTGTTTCAAGAGCTTGTCCCATGCAGGCAATAACAAAATTCCCAGATAAATATTCTTCTGGTGTAAAAGGTGTTAGCTTTTCATGTTTAAAAAAGATACAACTTCCGATTGCCATGGCTTACATTTTAGGCACTCTGCATCTTTCATCAAAAGATAATTAAAGAAAATATTGCATGACGAAAGCCCAGGGCTCTAAGTTTTCAACTTTGAGAAATATTTACTAGGATGTGAATAAGAAAAGACAAGAACGTTATGAACAAGGGACATTTTTTTCATGAGTGACTTCCGTCCCACACACATGCAATGGTAGGAATTTAACATAGTTGTACTTCACTATGCAAAAACATCTGTTATCTAGATAAACGAATAAGTTATGCAAGGCAGTGGGCAGGGAACTAACATTTGTTGAATTCCTGTTATGTGACAGGTGCTTTACCAATCATATAATTTAATCCTTAATTTAAAAATCCTATGGGGGTGGACCCTGTAGGACAGGTCATATCATCCCCATTTTGTCAATGAAGGCACTGAGAGGTTACATCACGTGGCCAGCTCAGCTGCAATTCGTACTTGGAGCTCTTCTATTACAGCACCTGCTTCTTCTATGGCTCTGTACATATTAAAGGTATTCTTAAGATATTTATACCCAGAGGGTAGAATGGAACAGAAACAGAATCTCTGCACTGAAACATTTAGGCCGCATAAAGGACTAACCTATCACTAGCTACTCTCACACTTGGAAAGGGACACAAAGTGAATGTAGGTAAACCTAGGAGTCCAAGCCTTGGTTGGAACATGCATAGGATGGTGAACTTACACCCTGCCTCATCTACCACTTTCTGCCTGATCCAAATGTACCTCAAAATGCTAGACCTCAAAGCAGACATGAACACACCCCTGCAGAACTGAAAAATCCTGTGCTGGGTCCTTCACAATTAGATGGCATTTATTTTTGCACACACGGCAAGTCCATCAAGATCTCGAAAGTGGAAATGAGGCCTGGGCTGTTGAGAGAAGGGGCTGTTGTTCAGCCACTCTTGCCTCAAAATACTTGTTATGATTGCAAGGTCTCAACAAAGCACAGTATTTGCCATCTCTGTTAGAGCCCGGTCTCTAAACATCCTCATAATGCTAAACCCAGATGAGAGCTGTAATTGGTAACAGAAGACAATTACATCATAAACTTCTACTGACAATCTAAATTTTTCCTACAAAAAAAATTATATAACCATTTGATACAAGGGTTTTTTGTTGCTGTTGTTCACACACATATAAAATTAGACTAGTTTGGGTATACAATGATATAATGCATGCATATGGTATAGAATACAAGAGGTGCTACGGGGCATATGGTGAGAAGGTTCTCAATTCCTCCCCTAACCTCTAGCTGCCCAATTTCCCTCCCCAGAGACAAGTACAGTTATCAGTGTCTCTGTATCCTACCAGAGGATTTCTAGGACACATGCTTTTTAACCATAGTAAATATATCCTATTCTTTAAGTTAGTCACTATTAATGCAATATGTCTGTTCTTCTACTAATTAATTCACCAAATAATCACTGAGCGGCCATTACATGCCAGTCATTGTGGTCTGCACAGAGGTTCGGAGATGAGTAAGACGTGACTCCTCTCTTTGAGAGACGCAAATGGGGTCAGTGTGGGGGACAGGATCCTATGCAAATCAGGTCCTGGGCAAGAACAGCAACTGGACAGAGTGCTACAGAAGAGGAAGCGATGATCTTTGCCTCAGAAGTCAGAAAAATCTTCCAAGAAGAAATAACTCTAGGCCAGGTTCTTGGGGAATGGTTGCTGGATGGAAAGGGAGTTAGAGGAGTTTTCTAACTAGAGAGTTTTTTAACAGCAGATTATAGAAATAACTTAGGGATGCATGAGCTTGGGGTGCCTGGGGCACAGGGGGTGCATGCAGAGGCAGTGAAAACTGAGACTGTGAGGCTAGGCCATGCTACATAATCTGGACATGAATCCTGGGACATAGGGAAGCCAGTCCATGTCTAATTGGTGCTTGAGTAGACTGACCAGATGCACCATATTAAACATGTCAGAAAACAACGGCACTGTCCATTTCAAATGGTGCACATGGTCAGCCTAGTCGCACTGGACTAAATTCAAGGTGTCAGGAGGCTGACCATACGTAACATTTGAAATGCGACAGTACTGTTTTCTGTTCTGTTTAAAATGGTACGTCTGGTCAGCCTACTAGGAAGTTCATTCTGGTGGCTCAGTGGATGGTATCCTGAAATCATGGCAAAGAGACTAGTTAAGCTCAGCATTTAGGTGACACTCAGAAGTGGGTGGTCAGGAGATATAACTTCCAACCACTCATCCGCATCTCTGCTGCTCCCGAGCTCCAAATGTGCTTTTCCGTATCTTAACTCCTTCAACATGCACTCATTATTCATATGAGAATGGCTGAAGCCATCCAGAAGTATTTTGTTCTGGTCCTCCATGCAAATATTTCACACCTTTCCGATTTTACAACTCACAGTTGTTGACTTTTGTCTCCTGGGTCCCATCATTTTCTCAAAGAAGCAGACAATATATACGCTTGAATGAAAAAGGCAACCTTGGAGTTACCTACTTAGCTTGCCACCCTTTATCCCTATACTCTACGGAGGTTTTAGTTTCACAAAGCATGGGTACAACTCCTGCATGCCAGCTGTCATTATTACGTTCTGCCCGTCAGCTACCCGGTCTGTGAGGCCTCGTGCCTCCTATTCACCTGGCCTGCAGCTGGGATTACTGTGCTGGAACTCTTGATCTGTCCCTATCTGTCCTAAGATGTGTCATAAGTACAGTACCATGCTTTGAGAATGAGGAAAGCCTGAGATGCAACAAGTGAAACGCAATCACAATGTGGTTTTTAGGCCTTTTCTATTGCAAGTACCAATAAATTATTATTTTCATATTAAACTTTTTCACATACAAGTTTCTCTGCATTCTTTGTAAGTCTCTAACTTACTGATATCCTGGTCAAGTCACAACATTTCTAAATCTATTCTATCATCTGTAAACTGCACAGATGAGATTAGATGATCTCTATTGTTTCTATCCTTTTCTCTTTATGTTTCTATGGTTCTTAAAAGAGGAACAGTGAAGAAAGAGATAGAAAATCATTAGAATGAATGGACAGTAAATAGGGCAACACAGCCTTAACCTGGTGCCTGTGTAAATACACAGTGTAGCTGACAAAGCCATACTAAGAGTAAATTGTTAAAGACTGGAGAGGGAGCTATAATCAGGTCCTAATCCCACACACGAGTCCTGGAACAGCAAATTAGTTAGAAGAATTCAAAAGCAGTCACTGCGGCCGTTGATGGAAAAGACAGCCAAAAATAAGGGGAATTACTCTTTTGAAAATACTTCTAAGGAAAGTACTCCCAAAGATAAATAATAAAAATTAAAAAATTAAAAAAAGACAAAAAAACCCAACAAAACAAAAACAGCCAAAAAACCCCAGAAAACAAATGTACATATTTGTATAGTTGTGTGCTTATATATATATATTTTTTAAATAACTGCAACAGTGTTGAAAGTTAAATATCTTGAAGCTATGGTTAAAAAAATCTAGAATTCTTCCTTAGGTGTTTCAAGATTAAAAAAAAGAAATGCAGAAACAAAAGGTTTACTCCCCTCTTTTCTCCTGCTCACTGTAGTCCTGGAGGTTTTTAAAGAGGCTATTTGTTTATGTGTTTCTCTTCATGTTGCAATGATAAAATTGATATAATATTACTTCTAGACTTTTCCCATCACATTTTAAGTCAAAGAAAAATTAAGAGATCATTATTCTTGATAAGCTAGCTGTAGCATCACTGGAAGACTATTAAAGAGGGTAGTCTGCAGTTAACACCTTAGATCAAGTTACATGAGATAATGTGTCTGTATGAAAGAGGCTGACAATAAACAAACTACAGCTTGTAGGTCAAAAATAGCCTCTTTTCCCCCAACTTGGAATTCCATCTGTGAAATTAAGGTGAATGGCATTTACCAGATACCAACAATGCCTATATGGCTAAACTGATTCAGTCTTCTGGGGGGAGGGATGGGGTGTCTTATTTTGTGATCTATAATAATAATCAGCCATCAATAATATTTGTATAACTGTTCATGCAGTGAAGGCTTTGGCCATTATCATCAGTCCAGTTATCCTCCATTTCTAGAGCCTAAAGTCAGAACAATTTCACATCTTCTCTATACAGGTCTAAAACCCTAACTGAACCTCAACTCTCCTGATACCTTTACTAACCTTGGGTGCTCTATTTCCTGTCTCTAAATGACCCTCATTTTATTTGAACATCAGGGATCCAGCTAACACTAGCTGAGAACTATTATTATGAGTTGGGCCCCATAGCACTGCATTACCTTAATTAACACTTGCAAGAACATCATACTGTTAAAATCACTCCCACTTTATGTTGTTCTTAGGGCCCTGGCAATGATCACGTCCTTCCCGATGTGAAGGCTAGGTGTTTGTATGTCATTGCTTCACATCTATATCGGAGCACCTTCAAGGCAGAAAGCAGGTCTTATGTATCAATAGAGTCCCATGGTGCTGAGGACATGGTAAGTGTAAAACATGCGTGGCTTGGGCAGTTAACACCCTTACTCTCAGAAGTGAGAAGTACAGTGTCTCATTTAGCGACAGCCTAGTGCCTGGGGCAGAAATGCCCATTTTCTTGCTGTGTAACAACCCTGTGCTGTGAGCTGCCATGTCCCCCCCAAAGCTCTCAGTGCCCAGGCGGGCACAGTCGTAGGAGTTAATGTTGAAACTCTTGACTCCAAAGAGTCCCTAGTCATCACATCACTGCATAATAAGGCAAATATATAAAGGGAGCCAAGAAAATATCTGAAAGTGAGTTGAAGTCATTTGAATAAAATAAAAATGAAAACAAAAAGTACATTTTGACTGTTTTTCATGGTCTGCAACAAGAGGACAAAAATTCTCATTGAATTACAGTTTAATCCTATTATACAAAAGGATCTGTGATAAGAACAAAAGTATTTTCTAATTGCGTGGTTTCAGACGCTGTCCCTTTATAAGTACCTACTGTGTGATAGGCATCGTGTTGATTGAGTATACAAAGGGTGTAATAAAAATATCTGCTCATAAGGAATTCACAGCACTATATACAATAATGATAAGATGTACTAAGTGCATTTTAATGTACAAAATATATTATTTTAAGATAGCTATCATCAAAAAGATAAGAGAGAAAATTTGGTGAGGATGAATCCCCAAGTACTATTGATGGGAAAATAAAAAAGGTAAATTGTGAGGTAATAAATGTGTTAACTTGATGGTGGGAATCCTCTCACAACCTATACATATAACAAATCATCCCATTATATATTATATATATTATAATTATTTTACACCTCAACAAAGCTGAAACAAATGTTATGAGATCACAAAGGAGAAAGACATCAATGAAGAAAGGAGGGAAGACAGTAAGTGATGATCAGAGAGGCTTGACGAAGAGAACAGCTTTCATCTGGACGTTAAAGAGAAATGCACTTTCTTCAAGCTGTGGAGGAAGAGGGAAGGACACTGATGTTTTCTGTCAGCCAAGACCAGGCCTCCCTTGGTGGGGTTCCAGCTGCCTCCACAATGTCCCATGGCACACACAGTGCTTTCTGCATAGGACTTTAGAACAAATCAGTCAAATAAGTACACTTCAACAAGTTTATAAAATTAATTTTAAAATCAGTATAATAAAGATATCAAAAGCATTAATAAAGACCATCATGTTGCCAAAGTCAAGGGAAAACAGAAACCATTTGATGCGATTCTAAAGCCCAAGGAAAGTCAAACAAAAGGCGAGAAACTGGCTCCTAAAATTGATAAAATCTTACATAGCTTTGGATTTACATGATAACTTACTAAAGAATGAGCTTCCCACTTTAATATTTATAGTATCCCAAACTGAATATATTTATCCCATATTAAATTAAAGCTGAGCGTTTTTACATGGCAGTTTGCAAAGGACATGGTCTTTCAGGTGTACTCAACCTTTAAGTCAACACAATCTAATGGTTTAAAGAAAGAAGGCATTAGATTTGAGGCAGCAATTCTGCCTAAAAACACTCTAAATTATTTAAATTGAATTCTGATTAAAGTTAAAACAAAATCTTCTTCAATAGGGCATGTAAGGTTCTTAGAACTTTTGCAAATGAGCTCTCTGTCATCTGATTCTGTTTCAGCCAGTGAAGCCAATAATGAATAGGCCATGACACTGCAGTCACAGTGGCTGTCTGTGGAATACTTTTCAACTTAAGAGAGCCCTCTTGTTCTTGAACTCTAAAAAGACATGGGAAAATGGTACCCACGACTCTCCTTGATGTTTGAATACTAGGTAGCACTTTAAATTACTGAATTGAAATTTATGTGTCTTAGAGATGAAAACACACAGGTTTATCTGTTTATTTCAGAAAATTATAAAATTTTAAAGTTGTAGGGAAATAGTTCATTTCAATCTAGAGTTTATCCAAGGTCACAGAGATAGCAGAGAGATGCTAGACTATAAATCAGACCTGGGTTTGAAATCAAACTTGTCCATGGATGCTCCACAACTTACAAAGGGCTTAAGGTACAATAAACTCACTGTAAATTGAAAAAATTTTAAGTCAACAATGCATTTAATACACCTAAACCTATGAAACATCATAGCTTAGCCTAGCCTATCTTAAATGTGCTTTGAACACTCACATTAGCCTACAATGTAGCAAAATTATCTTGCTATTGTCGCCCAACATCACAAGAGGTAAATGTTAGCCCAAGGAAAAGATCAAAATTCAAAATTTGAAGTACGGTTTCTATTGAGTATATATCACTTTCATGCCATCATAAAGTAAAAAAATTGAAACATGAACCAATGTAAGCTGGGGACCAACTGTAGTCACTAGCTGTGACTTGGAGCAAGTTACTTTATGTCTTATGGGTCACTTTCTTTGTGTGTATAAATTGTAAAAAAATATATAATCTATTTTGCTATAATAGATTATTGCAAAGGGCAGAAAAAAAAGAACACATTTAAGGTGCCAAGTATGATGCTTAGCAGACTAAGTAGACAAACAGCTTAGCTATTAATGTGTATTATAAAGTTGAGCCTTGAATCAAGCACAAGCTCCTGGTTGTCAATCCACCATATTGTCTGGACTGTTTTTATTTTGCTCTGCTCTAAAAAAAAAAAAAAAAAAAAAAAAAAAAAAAATATATATATATATATATATATATAAAGACCCTGGAAAGTACAAGGGCATCCAGGTGTGGGTGAGGGCTGCATCCAGCCTTCAACAACTGGATGGAGGCTTGGAGTGAGGAGCAAATTCTCCACCAAGGCACTCATGGGCAGAAACCTGGCCTTTTGTATTTGGATTTTTATTTTAATGCCTATGAGAGCTGTCTGGAAAATATCCAGCCACGTAATATGAAAAACAGAAGCATTTGGGGCTGGATTTTTCCTGGAAAGCCATCATATCAATCAATTCACAACAACTCCTGGACACTGGCACTGGGGTAAATAACATAAACTTGGTTTAGGGATTGAGAAGGAACACAAGCATGGCCCTGAATTTCGTTACCCGTATGTCCTTGGGATTCAGTGCGATATGCCTCTGGTGTTTCATAGAGCGTTGGAAAAAACATTCAAATCGACTCTTGAGTTCTCTGGAAAACCATTCCAGTTCACTAAGCTGCGAATGTTATTAAATGCCCTTGAGGCGTTTACCCGAGAACCTCTCAATGCTGGTGTTCACTGTGCCTGGTCAAGCTTATGGGAGCTGATCCGGGCCTTCCTTGTGAGGAAGCAAATGCTGTGGACAAACAATATGGATGAGGTACAGGTAATTTATTAACTGGAGTCCTAGAAATGCCACATATGACCAAAGATATGCATTTGTAACATCAGGTATAAAACAGCTACTGAATTTGTACTTTCTTTGACATACCCTGGAAGGTTACACTGGGCATCAAAAAAACAAAAACAAAAACAAAAACATCAAGGAAAAAAGGCTTCCTCAAGCTTTGACCTATTTGTGAACGGGCATGAGTAACCTGCTAGGCTCTAAGCACTGCAAGGACCTAAAGCAGGGGTAGACAAACTTTCTGTAAAGGAGCCAAGTTATAAATATTTTAGGGTATGCAGGACAACTTCTGTTACAACTACTCATCTATGTCATTGTAGTGTGAATGCAATCACAGAAGATATGTAAACAAATGAGCATGGCTGTGTTCCAATAAGACTTTATATATGGACACTGATCTGTGAGTTTCATGTATTTTTTATATGTGTCACAGAATATTACTTTTCTCTTGATTGATGACCCCTCCCCGCAATCCATTCTTAGCTTGCAGACCATACAAAAACATTCAATGAGTCACACTTGGCCTCGATCTAAAAAAATAAGCAAGAGAAAACAGTATTTTCTGCTCAATGACCAACATAGCGGTTCTCAATACTAGCTGGGCATCAGACGCTTACTGAGAGAGTTTTCAAAAGTGCAGGTACCTGAATCCCTCAATTTACTAAACCAGAGTCCTATGAGTAGGACTCAGGCATCTCTAGTCTAACAACAATAAAAAAAAGTGCACACAAGTATTTTCTGGAGTACAGTGAGGACCTATACCTATACTTTTGCTTTGTGGAACTGGGTGCTATTAGACATGGTCTTATTGATAAAGAGTTTATATATCTTGAACCTAGATCATCCTGATATTAGGGCCTGTTACTTAGCTCATGTTCACAATCACAGCAAGTTTTTTGTTTTTTTTTAAAGTATTAAGCCCACAAGAAACTAAGTCCCAGATGGTGCCTGGAGTCTTATTATCAAAGCTGTACTTGCTGAAAGCCACCACACCAGAGCTTGGGTTGAGCCAAAGTTGAGCTAAAACTGGATGCCTAAACAATATCAAGAGCAAAACGTGTCAAGATAGCTAGAAAAAGCAACATAGATCATGTAAGAACATTAAATAATGCATTTAAACAGAATAAGCATAGATAAGCCAGGTTGATCTGGGGCAAATCACTTAATTGTATGACAACAATGGGTTCCAGTGGTCAGAATTTCCCCAGTATGGCTCTGAGAAATATTTATTTTATGGTTCTGAAAAAACTCACCATACAAAACTCTTGCAATCTCCCATATTAGATCTAACTCAACGGAAAATGCACAGGAAGGCAGTCTTGACCAGGAAATGTGCTTCTACCTCAGTACAAAAATTCAGAAAGCTCCTGAGACATGCCTACCAGAACTGGGTACTTTACACCTCAGAAATTTTCAACCTGGGGACAGGGCCAGTTATGTCTTCTTGAACATCCCTGTATCAGAAGTTATTTATGTAACACACTGTTTGGAACCCACCTGCATGATGAGACTGTCCCAACATGTCATGCTAGAGCAGATCCACTCTACTACTGCAATTTTACCCTTCCAAGGGAGTTTCTGCCTCCCCACCTTTCCTTTTTTGGTGACCCACATTGCTATGCTTGCCACCATCTCTGCTGACACTAGATAATCTCTCCTTCCTTTGTCTACTTACATGGCTTAGGCACCAACTGTGGACCCAGGGTCCTGTCACTCAGGGTAGTTCTTCACCCTCTCACTGGAATTGAATACTTGCTACCTACCAAATACTCAAGAATCTTAGAATCATAAACAAAGAAGACAGACATGGAGAAGAGCTGTGTATGTAAAGGGGCAGACAAACCCATGTGCAATGGGCTGCAACTCTTGTAATGAACATTTGTTGTCACCAGCAAGAAATGTCAATAATGGCACCTCTGAATATAAAGAACAATGAAAATCTCTTAAAACCTGGGCAAATGTACTGTAGCTACGTGTCTTTACTTGCTGGGAGGTTTACTCAATCAGACAAATAGTTCTGCTGTCTTGTTTTAATGTTCTAAGGGGTACCATGCAACTTCAGCAGAATGGCACAAAGGAAAAAGTTACCAGCATTTGATTTTAACTACTACAGACACTAAACGTCCACTGTCTTGGGTGTGTCAAGGCCGTGAATTTGCTATTAACATAAGTACACAAACAAGGATAAATTTCTGTGTTACAATTAATAGATGTTTCATTAATGAAACAACAGTAGAAATAAGAGATTTTAGTAATAAGAGTACATGGGCACCATTGGAAATAGATTTTTACACACACACACACACACACACACACACACACACACACACACACACA
>PVKE010052002.1:0-10467 GCA_004027555.1 Craseonycteris thonglongyai | reverse complement strand
TTATCTTCAGTGCATATTTATTTTTATTTTACTTTTGACAGATAGAGAGAGAGACAGAGACAGAGACAGCTAGAGAACCGAACTGTGGGAACTCCCCAGTTCAGCATGTGGGTCCGCCTGGGCTGGAGCCGGGATTCGATCCTCGGTCCTCGGGGCCTCAAAGCGAGCGCTCAACCCGCTGAGCCGTCCCGGCTTTCCCGAGATGATTTTAGAGTGATGAAAAATACAGGATAAAGAGCACTAAAAATTTCTACTTGATATCAAATAGATTTTTTTTTTTGCTCTGAGAAGCAGCACTCTACATGCCTTTTATTTTACCTCCTCTATTAGATTGTAAGCTCCCTGAGGTCAGGGACTGTGTCATATTTATATCTTTCTACCTCCCACAATCTTCAGCAGAGCAGCTTATATAGAGTAGACACACAAATTATTTTTTTCAGTGAATGAATTTATTTTTATACTATAAATCCTTGCCTTAAAGTGAAGAAAAAGAAAATTTCAAGCCTTTCTAAGCAACTACTATTTGTTCTTGCCATGTGCCTGGTTCAGAAAACACCAAAGATTTGGACACAAGCAATTGGTAATAGATACCTCTAATTCATGTCACTGGTGAGCCTGGAGCAAACTGTGCTATGATGGCCATTCTCAGGGCAATTTTTGGACAGGTGTGTGAATTGTAGATTCTCTATGTAATGTAAGAATCATTCATCCAACAAAAACTTATTAAGTGTCTACTTTGTGCTAAGCATTCTTGTAGGCACTTGAGATACCTCAGTGAACTTTTTACTCTTAAAAATTCCTTTAGTTAAAAGGCAGGTTTTGAATTTGAATTGGTGGGTTAGAGTGAGGATGCATATTCCCCTTTCCTTCTACTTTCCCAGTTAGCATAATGTTTCTACATAGAAAAATGCAATTTGATTAATCTCATAACAGTTCACAACTATTAAAGATCTCTCCTTCCACAACCACTGCTTTGCTGGAGCAGATGAAGAACACCACTCTCCCATCACTTGCTCTCCTTGTTTGCATCTCTTCCTTCCTCACTGCCTCATATACAGTACTGTACTTCCAGACTTTTGAAGAAATAGGAGGAGCAGGAGGGTCAGTATTTAATGGGCTGATGATGTTGACTCTTGTATATTTTTCAAGTGGCAATTGAAACTAGTGATTTTTAAAGTGACCTTGCAGAAGATTTCTTTTTGGTTGGTTTATTAATAACCTGTTAGTTCTAGAGAGTCTAGGGATATATAAAGTCAGAAATAAAAACCACTTACCATTGTATCCAAAAGAAAATGGTGCAGATAGCTATGTGAGGCTGTTTTGGCTACAAAATAAGTGCATTGTGCAATATTGAGGGTTCCAGTGATTTTTTTTTGTTTGTAGCTCAGCACATTTTGGCACCTTATAATGTGGCTCAGTACACTCAGGTTACACAAATCAAAAGTGTTTCTCCACATGTGTGAGTTGTATGGCATGGCTCTCCTAATGCTAAGTAGAAGCTGTCTTAATGAATCCACCAAAACTATTGCTATGGATGTAATCAGTGAAATGTGATGGAGACCTCCCCACCTTTTTCCTTTGCATTTTTTTGTGAGTTAGTGATACCTAAGGTCACCAAGTGCCCAACTCCTCAGCCCAAGCATATGGCCCCTAATTGCTCCTAGTAGGACTTAAACATCCCTAACAAAGCAGGGAGCAGGGGAGCATGCTAGCTTTTCCCCAAAACAGTGGATGGCAGCGGCATAACATCTTTGGTTCATCTGTATTGTTTTCTCACATTTTTGTTGGAATCTTTAAAAGGCACAGCCCTACATCTCTCCCCCAGCTGAGACTCTGCACATGTCCCCAGCTGAATTATACAAAGCACTCCTTGCCACAGGTCCAGCAGCATGGGAATTTACTCAAATGCAGTTGCTTAGAAACCACTGGTTCTGGCTTGTCCTCCTTCCCCCTCCACAGTCCACCCCCTTACACAGCAGGTACCCAGACATTCTTAAAGTTCATCACTCTCCACTACACTCCGAGAAGAGCATGAATACACCACTGTGCTTTCCATGGAGGAGAAGGCAGAGAAAATGTCAAGTCCTTTACTGGTGAGAGATCCATAGCGACTGCCACTGGGCCGGATGGACATAGGTGGTGGGATTTGCTGGTGCCACTGAGCTGGAAAATGGACCAAATAACGTGTTGCAATCAATGGAATACAGTCTAGCAGGTACCCTGCAGGGGTTCATTCTATTGCCACACCAACATTTTCTGTGGGATTTTGGTAAAGTATTAAAATATATCTGGGTCTAAAATGCCTCATTTGTAAAAGAGAAAAATTAAATCTCTCCTTTTCTGCCCAAAATAGGGAAATTGGGCTGGTGATGTCTTAGATCCCTAATTCCAAAGCCTATAATTCTAATCTAGTAAAAATCTGGGACTATATGAAGAAAGAGTGGATGACTAAGGCGATTTGTCAAAATTAACCCCTCTTGCTGATCTAGCGTGGGCCAGCTAAGGGCAGTGTAGAGAGGGCTACAGGCTCTCAAGGGAAGGCACCTCAGAAGGTGGAGGCAAGAAACCTGCGGAAATGGATGCCAACAGGTGGGTCCAGAGTTCTAAGTACATACCGCACACCCTCATCACCCTAATCAGCCATTACCTACCCATTACCCTAATCAGGTTCTGATGAGCTATAACAAGGAGGCTGAAAAGTAACTTGTGAAATCAACCATGGTTCAGGTACAAAAGAGAATATATTAGCATTTCCATGTTCACCAAGCACTGTCCAAAGGAGACACAATACTCAGGCTTGAACCATGGACTGCCCAGTCCCTTCTGTTGTTTTCAATTCAGAAATTACCAAGCAGTCAGCTGATTAGGTTTCCAGAGATCTTGATGTGGAAAAGGAGGAGCAGGTGGGGAACACTGATGCTCTGGGTCCTAGAAAGCTATGGACCCCTTTAGCATTTCCATTCTATAATTTGGTCTTTTGTTGATTTCATTATTTTGAATCAGTTTCTCAGAGGTGTAAATGCTTCTGAGTGAATTGATAAAATCAAATTTCAGAAGCTACAAAACTGAGGACGAAACTTTAAAGTAATTCCACTAAAACAGCAGGGACTTGGTAGGCCAAAGGGAACAGCTCATCAAACCTCTCCCCCAGCCGTCCACGTCTTAGCCATTTTTGCTCTCTCTGATGTCTTAGCCCAACTGTTATAATCGCAATTATTAGAAGTCCTCCTTTCATGAGAGATGGGAGCCTACTGTCCCCATTCCTCAGCCAGGCAGGAAGTGGTGAGGGGTAGGAGGTGAGGATTGCAGGTGGTTGATTTTAGCCCAAATCCTCTATCCTGTTCCCTAATCCCAGGTCCCAACTGAGGAAACAGCACCTCCTATTGGTGCTGTGGAATCAGGACAGGAGCCAGGAGAAGGTGAGCAAGGACAAATTGAACTGGGGATTCAGCCACTGAAGGGCAGGAATGGGACAAGAGTCATCAGTTTCAGGGCTTATTTGTAGGTACTGAGTTTGAGACCTATTTTCTCCTGACATGGTGAAACCCATAGTATGGTTAAGGGACTTAGCCTAGATTAAGAAACATATCTGGCCTCTCCACCAACCCTCTTTGGGAAAGTACCTTAGAGTCAGTATCTCTCAGAGCTGAGTTTCTTTTCAAGTCCAAGAATAAAGGAAAATAACCAGAAAGCTATATAATTCCTCCAAATATTAGACATAGGGAAAATGGCAGGCCAAGGCCCTTTCTGTGTGGTACTAAATGAAGAGGATACCTGGTGTGCACCTATGAATAGCAGGGACCTCAGGTTACACAGTCACTCTTATTTATTATTCTGGTTAATTACACTAACAAATAAAAAAACATTTAAGCTGACCAATTACTTTTTTAAAGGATAAAAAGATTCACTCTTTTTGCTTAAGAAATATATTTTTAAAAATAACAATTTATATCAAAATTATAAAGGAGGAGTACATAAACACACTAATAGAGATTGATTTGTTGAATCCTTTTGAAAATTTGAAAAATGGATCAAAAGAATGATACAGAAACTTAGGATTGGCATCCTTGACTACAGTCATTTAACCTCTCTGAGTCTCAGTTTCTTCAGCATTTACATAAGGGTAACAACAAGTATAAGAAATCTCATGGGTTTGGGAAGATCTAAGTGTAATGTTTTGTAAGTTAAACATCATTATACAAATGTAATTTGATACTATTATTAATTAGGAGAGCTCTCTCTTTTTAGTCCAATTGTGGTCCTGGGGCAATAAGTACTTGTGGGATGAATTAACAAATAAATAAGGCCAGAAAAGTTCTGCTGGGAGGAAGTATGACTGCAGGAAATGACACCTAGTCGGGATGGAGTTTCAGGGGGCAGTCATGGCACCAAGGAGACAGCTTGAAGGTGCTGCTTGAGCAAAAGTACAAGCACATGTAAACCCTGAGGTAGCTGTCATTCCTGGTATTAGAGACTCTCTTTTGGAAGAAGGTTAAGCTCATAGTAAAATGTAAAATGTACAAAAGCCCTGAGGTGACTAGGATGATATGACTTTAAAAATCTATCTCTTAAGCACTAAAATATAATCCAACCAATTTACTTATGGAAACATACTATACTTATCCTTTAAAAAAATGTTTTAAGCTGCCTATTACACACAGATAGATGTTCAACTGATGCCATTATACCTACCATATATATCCAGCCTGGCAGTGCATGACACGATGCCGGCTTCATTCTTGGCTGACAACGTGTACCATCCAGCGTCTGATTTCTTGGCTGGCTGAATGAGGAGGCAGACATACCCTGTTGTGTCCTGGTGCATACTAGAGAAAAAGAAAGAATACATCCATATTATATCTGGGAGCGGAAATCACTTTGTCAAGCTTAGGGTTTGAGGAAACTCTTGGGACAAATCTAGCAATGCATTGCTTCCTCTCCCCTCCCTGTCCCTAGAGAGAGAAAATGGGGATTTAGCTTAAAACAGGGGTGTCCAACCTTTAGGCTTCCCTGGGCCACATTTGAAAAAGAATTGTCTTGGATCACACATAAAATACACTAACACTAATAATAGCTGATGAACTAAAAAAAAAAAAAAAGGTTGTAAAAAATCTTATAATGCTTTAAGAATCTGTGTTAGGCTGTGTGCAAAGCCCTCCTGGGTCATAGGTTGGAAACACCTGGCTTAAAGCAAACATCAAAGGCAAGCTTGAAAAGGTGAAAAGAAGTCACAAAAAAAAGCAGTTAACCTAGTAAGGTTGTGATGAGGGTCAACAGGAGGCTGAGACCTGTTCTTGCCCTCCCCCTACTGCTCCAACCCTCCTAGAATTGTGCTTCCCACCCAGGGTATCCCCACTGGTTACAACCAAAGTCCAGAAAAACCTCAAAGCAGTTGGCCATTTCAGTAAGAACTTTGTTAGGAAGCTATGGGAAAGTAGACCAAAACGAGAACCCAAAGATCAATGAATTATTATCATGGAGGGGTTATTTCCCAATGTAACCAACTGGGCATGATCAGCCTTTAACTTAATATAGTACAGGAGCAAATTAGCATGCTCTTTCTTCTGTTTCCTCTACATCAGTAGTTCCCCATCTTGCTGCAGATTGCAATCCTAAATAATTTCATTAGAATTTCAGGCTGGGTTTAACATGTTACAGTGATTTAGACTGAAGTGTTAACTCAAGCATACAAGAGCTGTCCGGAAAAAAATCCAGCCATAAATGCCTCTATTTTTTATATTACATGGCAGGATACTTTCTGGACAGCCCTCATATTCTCTGTTCTTGGTTTAGTTTTACCAGAGAAAAATCCTGACCTATATAAACCTATAGTCTTCTTAGATGCCAAAATTCTGTCAGCTACAACTGCCTCAGGGACAAATTCCATTGACTGTGAAGAAATAATTCTTGGTAGGAATTTTTGTCTACTAGCTGCCTTTGCTTGTTTGCCCCTTGTGGCAAAAAAACAAAATGACAAGAAATAAGGTGGATTAGGGAAAAATCAAGCAAGGCACACTTTAAGAAACTGCATCCACGGGGAAGCTGAATGGCTCAGTGGGTTAAGCGCTCACTTTGCAGTGCTGGAGACCCAGGATCGAATCCTGGGCCCCGGCCCATGTGGACCCATGTGCTGAACTGGGGAGTGCCCCCCAGTTCAGTTCTCTCTCTGTCTTTGTATCTCTCTCTCTCTCTCTCTCTCTGTCAAAACAATAAAAAATATAATAATAATAATAATAAAAATAAAAAGAAACTGGGTCCTTAAAGTTACTTTAAAAACAACCATGTAGTGATAGATGGAGGAATATAACTGCTTAATGATTTGTTTTGCTTGATTTTATTTTAGCGTCTTACTATCAGAGAAATCTTCTGGGTATTAATATGCGGGTCTTCATAAATTTCTTATACATGTTTAAACTTAAAAATTAAGGTTTTAAAACTGTGGACTATCCATATAATAGACTATTCTTCAGCCAAAAGGAATTAATTCTTGATACACACAATAACATGGACAAAACTCAAATGCATTATGCTCAGTGAAAGAAGCCAGATTCAAGACTTATTTGGGTGACTCAACAAGCTCCACTGAACATCGACGTCCCTTTGAAAATGAATGGGGCTGTACCTGATCCTCTCTCTAGTGAAAGGAATGGTCTCATTGTCTTTTTTCCAGTAGAACACAGGCGGTGGCATTCCTACCACACGGCATTCCAGCCTCACTGGGTGTCCTTCAGGAACTCCACAGTTCTGCAGTTTCTCCAGGATCACAGGAGCTTTCTTTACCTCTTTGGCTGAGGAAGAGAAGAGCCATTCTTGTTTGAATAGGAAGTGCATTGGGGTTCATGCCTCAAACTCATTACAGTTCTGGAATTTAGCAGAGTGGGCACCTGTGCACCTTCCCTCCTCTTGAGAATACTTCTCATGCCTCTAAGTGAAGATCACTGCCTTGATAAAAGCTCCAGAAATTATTAAAACAGAAATGAGGAACTGTCTCTGCACGTCCTATGAGAGACAACACTCAAGGATCTGGGTTGCACACAGGAGATATAAATGGTAAGTATGGAATTTAAATGGTTTCTTTTATTGCTCAGCAGTAAATTTTGAGAAATAATATATTTTATGCACTGAATATATCATTTTTCTCTTTAATAGGAATTTATTTTGTAGAATATATATTAATTTTCCTCAACTTTTTATTTTGAAGAAGTTTATAACTACAGAAAAGTTGAAAAAGTATCTTATATTAAAACACACACACACACAAATTATGCTTCCTAAGGAGGCTCTTTCTCTTTCTTCCTTTCTTTCGGCTAGAATCATGAAGGACAGACATCTCATATCTCAGGATTCTAGAATCAGTATTTTAGCAAAATAGTAGGGAAAAAGCAAAATCTGTTGTTCAATATTTTCTTACATGAGTTTGTTCTACTCTGTTGGTAAGAAGAAATTATGAGTCATAAAAAGAAAAAGATATAATGGGGGAAACAGCCACTAGCCAAGAGAGGATTAGAATAATGAGGCCACCCTGATTTACTTTAGGGACCACACGTGGGAGATAGCCCGGCACTAGACTTCATATATTCTGAAATCTAATTCTGGTTGGACTACTGCTTTGAGCCACTGGTACTACTCAGGTGATGATGACTTGTCCTTATTTGTAGTCATTAGAGTGTTTTGTTCACATCATCTTATAAAGGTAAAAATTAATATTTTTAGTTCTCGACTTAACCTTTGTTGAGCACCTTCCATGTTCCAGGCAGAGTCAGACACCAGAGATACAAAAAAGAACAAGTTAGAATCTCTGGCTTTAGATGCTCAAAGCGGGTGACCAGATTTTAACATTGGTAAAGCGGGACACCATTGACCAGGGGGAGGGGGTTCTTGATTAAAAATTTGGTCTATCTCCCGCCGTTCCTTAGCTTGTTGTGCATTCTTTCTAAAAATCGGGACTTCTTTAAAACGCCACGGGACGTGGGGCAAATTGTTAAAAATCGGGACTGTCCCTTCAAAAGCGGGACGTCTGGTCACCTTAGCGTCTCTTCAGGGAGGCAAAGGAGTAAACAATTACTGAAAAGGACATAAATGCTCTTCCTTTTCTAAGTGCTGTGGAAACAGAGGATGATGTACTTGGTGGATCCACTGTGCATTGGTGGTGACGTTTGAATTAGGCCTTGACAGTGAGTAGGAGGTTGTTAGGCTGAGAAGGGCATTCCAGATAGAGGGACCATTGACACAAAGGCATGGAAGTTGGAAGGGTGGGGCGGTGAAGAGCCTTGTGCAAGTACGTTCCAGGAATGATGAGCTATAGAGCAAGGGACTTGAATTTAGTAATAGTCAATTAATTAATTAATTAATTAATTGACTGATTGATTAACTATTACATTGACTCCCATTTACTGCATGCATAATATGCACAAGGTATCCTATTGTGTTTTTAGCTTACAGATATGTCTTTGAAAGCAATGTACATAATATGGCCCTTATTACAGTGAAGGAGAAACTGAGATTAGACTTGGTGGGCAAAGGACTAAGGAATTCTGTTAGAGGCTCTGCATATTTGGGTAATAACTTTGAGGAGAGTTATATTTAGGGGTCCCAGCAGCAAACCTTACCTACTACGGTGAGCTCCAGACTAAAGGAATTCTCTCCAGTTTTGTTGGTAGCAACACACGTATAGGTCCCTGCATCACGTTGAGTGAGCGGGTCAATGAGCAGAGAGTGGACTCCAGTCTCCCTGACCAGCATCTTGTGGGAGATGTCTGGTAGCACAGGTTGGCCATTGAGCAGCCACGTCAGCTCTGGGGGCGGTAAGCCACTCACCTAATGAAAAAACAGGACAGCTGAGGCAAATGACAGACTGATGACAGGCAGATTTATTTGGCGGCTGAATTCTTCATCCTTGTCTGGCACCAAATACATAGTGAGAGAAAACGTGGGTTGGTGAAAGGGGCATCAAGACAAGAGGGATCTGGATGAATGGCCATATGAATTTAAACTGTATAGTATTTTGACCCCAATTCCGGTCATGATTATATTCTAGATTAGAATAAATAAGAATTAAAAAGCTAAATAGATGGGTAAAATAGACCTGCAGTGTCAGTTTCAGAGATGACATAGTCTTACATACCTAATAAGCAAGGGGTAGCCAAAAAAAGGGCAGATATTAAAACAGTTTCCTCAAACCTTGCTGTGTATTATAATAATGTGGGGGTACATTTGAAAATCCCAGTGCGCACTTGCAATTTTAAATCAGAATTTCTGGGGATGGGCCCCAAGCATGGGTATGTTTTAGGGTTTAGGGCGGAAGAAGTGACAATCAATCCTGAATATTATTTAGACAACAGCCATTGGGAGAGCAAGACTCACTGAGAGAAATGGATTCCAGAATGTTTACCCTCAAGCCTTTACTAACTTACATCTAAATTTTCTGCAAAGATGCATCCTGCATCTTTGTCTGGGGCAGAGGGGTGACAAGTTTCTCTTCATACTGACAGATATTCACGCTGCTCAACTGAACCTATTTTCTCATCAAAGAATTATAATGTGGAATAGCTACAGGCTATGGAAATTGATTAGTATGAAAAACTAGCATCTGTTTTCATAAACTAATTTGAAGCTATCTTTTCATTACTATATATTTTTTCAAAGGCTATACCTCACAGCAGTTCACTCCAAGGGTTCAAAAAAATCACACTTTTGACTTTATAGTCTGACTTATATCACCTCTTTGGTTATCTCTTACAAACACAGTTAACTCGACACAACACCAGTGCAATTTTTGTTAACATATAAAGACTTAAAAATTTCATGAATACTTTTGTCTGGCATTATATGTTCCAAAAGAGCCTCTGGGGAAATAAAATAATCGTTTTTCCTTCCCCTGTTCTCCTTTCCCTGGGGGTGGGAGGTAGGGGGGGGGCACAAAACAAATATAAACAAAAATAAATGCAAACAAACAAACACTTGCATAATGTGAACAGATCTGGAACCAAGGATGGATGCTAGAGTCTACCTTACAGTCCAGCCGACAGAGGCGCCCCTCATGAGCTACCATATCCCCAGGAGCCTGAAGGAAATGTGGTCGGAAAAAGCGATCTTGTAGGGGCTCCTTGTCTCTCTCTTGCACCCGGGACCTTCCTCTATAACAACAGACATGTTCAGGCATTAAATATAAAAGCCAGTTTACAAACTTAAGACAGTAGGCATTTAGGCATGGCTATATGGCCTGGAGAACAGATTTTTGCAGGGGAAGGGGGAGAGGATAAAAGAGGGAAAGGGGATTGTTGGACCATAAACAAATAATAAATAGTAAATAATGCTGTAGAATTGATATAAAAAACAAAGTGATAAGTATTTCATAAACTATAGGATTATCTTGTGAGATCTATAATCAAATAAGGCTTTAGCTTTTTTCTCTTTGAAGTCATTCTGGGGTAAGTAGTTCAGCTTTTCTTGCCTTGGGTATGACCA
>PVKE010052001.1:0-10468 GCA_004027555.1 Craseonycteris thonglongyai | reverse complement strand
GTGACTTGTTCAAAATCAAACACATTATCTGTGTAACTGTGAATAAATTACTTAGCACAACCATGATTTGAAAGAAAACCAATACCACCATCCTCACTAAGTGTTCATTTAATATAATAAAAACACATTACTGTTCTAGGTGCAGAGGACAGAGCTAGGAAGAAGACTTCATAGCTGACTTCAAAAGTTCCTCTCACCTTATTACCCCCAACATAATTATAAATTAGTTTCTTCATAGTTATTTCCTTAGTGGCACCCTAAAACATACCCCAAACTTCTCCACAAGCAACAATGGTTTCGGGTTTAAAATACAAATTTATTGTTAGATAACTGTTTTTTAACCATTTCATGTTTATTCTAAGTATCACAGACACACTCATATGCACAATCAATAAAAATCAGTAATTAATAATAGCAAACATTTATTGAAAGTTTACTCTGTTAAGAGTTTTTTAATGCGTTAACTAATTTAATTTAAACACCAAACCTAAAGTTTATCCTTCACTCACTATCCAAAGTTATCTTTTAAAAGTATAAATCTAACTAATCCACCTCCTTATAATATTTTTTAGAATCAAATCTAATTCCTTTGCCATGTTCTACAAAGTCCTCCATAATCTCCCCTTGGCCCATCTCCCCAACTTTCTCTTCTCCCCTGCTTACACTAGCTTTCTTTCCCTCCCACTCCCAACTGCCTTTGCATCTGCCTTTTCATCATCCTGGAATTCTCTTCCCTAGACTTTCTCAGAAGATTGCCACCTTTGCACCATTTAGGTTTTTAGCTCAAGTGTTGTCCCTAGAGAAACCTTCTTGGGCCATCCTAACTAAAGTCCCATGCTGTCTCCCTCGATCACACACCTTCCATCCCACCACGGAGCACTATCTATATTTATCTTTTATATTCATGTGTTTATGTGCTTCAATGTGTCCATCCTCATTCGAATGTTAGTCCCAGGGAAGGCAGGATTTGTATATGTCTTCTTCCTAGCTCTGTCCTCTGCACCTAGAACAGTAATGTGTTTTTATTATATTAAATGAACACTTAGTGAGGATGGTGGTATTGGTTTTCTTTCAAATCATGGTTGTGCTAAGTAATTTATTCACAGTTACACAGATAATGTGTTTGATTTTGAACAAGTCACCTAGCCCTAATTTCATCTCAAAACTTCTCAAGTCCAAACATCTATACTACTCAGTATGAAGTTTAATACTTCTATTAGGTATAGAAGTTGAACAATTCTACCCCACTCTGCTTTCAGTAATAATTGGCCGGATAAATTGGTACAAAGGGGAGCTGTTTTAATGTCACATCTTCTTCTGGGTCTGAAGAGGATATTTGGAACTGTCTGAGAACTTTGCATTTATTCGGGAGAACCTGTGAAAGAAGGCAGGGAGAAGAGGAAAGAAAGTGAACTAAGGTATTTTGAGTCCCTGCCATTCGTGAGACACGTTGTAGGTATTATGGTGATTAACACCTACTCCATTTGTGACAAATGACACTGTGTAGATTAAGACTTGGTGATTTGAAGAGTTAAGAAATGCACACAACTTGGTAATATTAGGTTGGTGCAAAAGTAAAGTGGTTTTTATATTATTGAAATTTGCTGATTGATATTAGAATACATTAAATAAATGTGGTTATATTATACATCATTTTAATGCACATTACTCACTTTATGTTTATTTGCTAGTGACTTATTACTTGCTGCTTATTTTATATTTATTTTAGACTATGAAAACGATGTTAGACAAAAAAAAAATTCGAGTGATTATCTTATTTGAGTTCAAAATGGGTCATAAAGCAGCAGAGACAACTTCCAACATCAACAATGCATTTGGCCCAGAGATTGCAAATGAACATACAGTGCAGTGGTGGTTCAAGAAGTTTTCCAAAGTAGACAAGAGCCTTGATGATGAGGAGTGTAGTGGATGGTCACCTGAAGTTGACAACCAATTGAGAGCAGTTATAGAACCTGATCCTCTTAAAACTACACACGAAGTTGCCGAAGTTCTCAATGTCGACCACTCTATGGTCATTCAGCATTTGAATAAAATTGGAAAGGCGAAAAGGCTTGATAAATGGGTGCCTTGAGAGCTGACCAAAAATCAAAAAAAAAACTTCATTTTGAAGTGTCATCTTCTCTTACTCTACACAACAACAACGATGCATTTCTCCATTGAATTGTGATGTGCAACAAAAAGTGGACTTTATATGACATCCTGTGATGATCATTTCAGTGGTTACACTTAGAAGCAGCTCCAAAGCACTTCCCAAAGCTAAACTTGCACCAAAAACAGATCACGGTCAATTTGGCGGTCTGCTGCCAGTCTGATTCACTACAGCTTTCTGAATCCTGGCAAAACCATTCCATCTGAGAAGTGTGCTCAGTGAATCGATGAGATGCACTGAAAACCGCAATGCCTACAGCCTGCATCAGTCAAGAGAAAGGGCCCAATTCTTCACAACCACACTCGATTGCATATCGTACAACCAACACCTCAAAAGTTAACAAATTGGGCTACAAAGTTTTGCCTCATCTGCTATATTTGCCTGACCTCTCGCCAACTGACAACCACTTCTTCAAGCATCTAGACAGCTCTTTGCAGGGAAAACGCTTCAACAACCAGCAGGACGCAGAAAACATTTTCTAAGAGTCATTGAATCCTAAAGACAGATTTTTAGTTCTCATTGGCAAAAATGTGTTGATTGTAACAGTTCCTATTTTGATTAATAGAGATGTGTTTGAACCTAGTTATAATGATTTAAATTCACGGCCAAAATCACAATTACCTTTGCACCAGCCCACCTAATAGTAGAATATGGGCATTGTTCTATATAATCCCGAAGTGTATAAATTTTTCATGGCATCTAAGTCTTAATGAGCGGTAGCAGTATTCTTAAGAGTAAAATGTAAAGATTTTTACTGTTAACACCATCTAAACTTCTTTTTCACTGACACTTGAATATTCCCAGAATATACCGGTAATATGATATTTCTTATCAAAATGCTGACTTCTCTCTTGTTCAATAATAACAGAAAGTTATGCCAAATTAAATAAAGCCCCATTACTTAAACAAGCTCACCAGAAATAGGACAGTACTCAGAAGTAGATGATTTTAAATCTCCCAAGCAACGAAGGAATTTATTTTTCCTTGAGGTAATATACAACATGAGCTGTCTTCTCTTTTATGAAGTGAATCAAGATAGATCCTGTGGCAATTTTACCTAGAATTCAACAACTGGTCCCAAATCAGTCAAGTAGGAGGAGCTTTGCCTCTGTGCCACCCATGTGTGTCACATGACCAGCCTAGAACCATCAAAACTTGAAATTGGGGGAAGCCGGGATGACTCAACAGGTTAGGCACTTGTTGTGCAGCTCTGAGATCTGAGGATCGAATCCCAACTCTGGCCTATGTGGACCCATATGCTGAATTTGGGTGTGCTTCCCATGCCGGAGACCCCTAATTCAGTTCTTGCCCTCCAGTTTGGCCCCTGGTTTGGCCCCCAGCTCACAGAGATGGGCCTCCATGCGGGATGCCCCCCAGTTCATTTCTTTCCTCCTGGTTTGGCTCCTGACTCGAGGGGGTGTGTCTTCCATGTGGGAGGCCCCCAGCCCAGTTCCTGCCCTGCGGCCCCCGCCCACCTGTGTGGAACGAAACCATGTCAAAAACTGATGAAAACTGATGACATATAAGTATGGAGACTGCTCTGAGCCCTCCCCCTTCTCTCTATCCCTCTTTGTCTCTGTCCTTCTCTGTTAAAAACCATAAAATAAAAGTTAAGAAAAACTTGAAATTGGCATGGAGGAAAATTCTATTTGAGAGAATAGCCATTTTTTTCCCCCTGTTTTCTCAGGATCCTCAGTGATGGTTTCCCTGAATTTAGAGATAACTGAGCACGGTTTGGCCAGAGTAGTACTTGATCTCCCTGTAGAACTAGGTCAGGCTCACTGTGGCAAGCTGAGGTTACTTCATTGCTTTTCCTCAGAAATGTTATAATCAGAAATGGGGTCTCATGAAAGGGGTCTTGTTTGCATTTGACAGCATCTGTCCCCATCCGCGCTCTCTCGTTTCTTGATGGAGCCTCCGTCCTCCCATCATTTGTGGGAGCAAAGCTCTGACTTCATCCACAATGTCTATCTTTTGGCAAGCTGCTGACCCCAGACTTAAAAACTCTTTTGTAACTGTTTTTCTTCTTCCTCATATTTCCAAATGAAATGACTTCCCTGCAAGTGTGCTCCTGGCAGCCTTTGTCTCTTACTTCAGAAGACACATTTAGACACTTTGTTCCAGCCAGAAGGTCACCCGTGACAATAAGCAGCAAACAAAGCTCAGATTTGAAGGCACAGAGGAGTGATGAAGCGTGACATTGTTGGCCACCTCCCTGCCAGAGCCAGCTCGTCCCTGCATACAGTCCACAGCTACGTTGATAGCTGACAGAGAACTCTCAGAACAATCTGCCTAAAGCCAAGCTCTAGAGTTGTCTGGTGCCACAGAGCACCCATCACACTTCTGTGAACACAGGATTGCTGTAAAAACAAAAATGTACCGTACGCTTTCTGCTCCTTTTAATACAATACTCTTCTTTCTGAGGTTCCTAAACTAACTAACTAACTAACTAACTAACTGACTAAAAAATGCTATAGCTGAGCTCTTCAACAATTTTTCCTGACAGAAAAACTCAGGATTTTGGTGTCTGAAGAACCTGAAGAACCTGCTTTGCTTCTTCTAAAGTATGGCATTGTTTTGATCATGACTTAAAATCCCTCAGTAGTTAGCCTCTTCATGACCACCTTTTCTTGGTTACAAACTGAAAACTGACCTCTGGGAGGCCAAACTCTGTTCCCGACCTTCAAACCACTTGAAAAGAACCTGGCTTCTTTATCATGAACAAAGTGCCATTTGTATCTATCACATCCTTCCTTCTGGTGTTTAATTCCTTGGCTTTATTAAAAGGCATTGGCAGGGAGGCTGAGGTAGCTCAGTGGTGGAGTGCTTGCCTTACAATCACGAAGTCCAGGGTTTGAATCCCGGCCCTGGCCCATGAAAATCCCATATGCAACTGGTAACTGCCGGGATGGCTCAGCAGCAAAGGTTCTCACCTCCCATATGGGAGGCCCCTGGTTTAGTTTCTGTCCCCACAGCCCCACATCCACCTGTGTGGAATGAAACCATGTCACAGCTAATGATGTACAACTATGGAGACCGCTCAGGGCTCACTCTTTCTCTCTCACACCTCCTCTCAAACCATAAAATAAAATCTTTGAAAAGAAAGAAAAGGTGTTGGTCTCTTCTTGATTTCTTCTTTCAAACACTTGCTCTTCCTAAGTTCAAGCCAAAGGTACAGGTTCACCCAGTCACTCTAGTCTTTGGCATAGCTTATCTCCAGACAAGTTATGGTTTCTATCATTTTCTTCTGTAGGTTTCTCAATTTAGAACCTAAAGTATGTAGATAGACTAGATTATTCAGATCTTGGAATCCTACGCAGTTGTTAGAAAGCATGTGTTTGGTCAATAGCACAGGTGCTAATGCAGAAAGATGCCCGAGCATATGCGACGCTAGAAAAGAAAGTTGTAGAAAAAAAGTGACTTACATTATATTTTTATCTAACTTACATTCAAAAGATACACTTTTAACTATAAAAATAGTGCATGCTCATGGAAAAAATTCAAAAAGTACACTTCTTGGATGGCCATGATGGGAGGAAACATTTTACTTTTCACTTTATACAATCTTGGTTTCCTTGAATTTGTACCACAAGCATGCATTTTTAAAAGAATTAATAATAATAATAAATTGGCGGGGGACTAGCAAGATGTCATTGTGAGGTTGGACATAGACCATTAGCTTTGTTTTTCCCCCCTGAGTTAGTAGTTACCTCTACTCTCAAAGTAGCCCCTTGATAAATGCCAACTTGTGTGTTGCCTTGAGCTGCTATATACTTAATTAAGCCACAAGGCTGGCTTCTTTTCACTTCAAATTCTGTGATGTAATGTTCACCTGCACTGAAGGTGCTGCCCCACCATTGCTCTGGCTGGTTTGTGCAACTTTCCCTCCCTCTGTGCCATAAAGGTGGACCTTGCAAGTCAATCTCTGTTAACACCCCACTTTGGTCCATGAACCCTTTAGGGGTTGAGAAAGCAGCAGCCTTTTCTTCTTCTTACCTCTCCTTGTGTGTCATAAGGATCCCTCAGGGTCTGAGGAGCCAGACCCCCTGAAACCAGGCACCTCGTCTCAGCCATCCAGGAGAGGCTGCAGCTTGAGGACCGACCCTAGGAGCAAACAGAACAGGTTAGCCAGAGGCTCTGGTGACTGCAGACTGTGTGGGACGTGATCAAAGTAGGGTGAATGGTGCCAGGAAGTCGGGATCTTGGAAATCGGCGGTGGGCGCTGTACTGCAGCCATGGGATGCAGAGGCACACAAACCAGGGCTCCAGCCCGATGAGCTTCCATCTGGCTGATCGTTAAGAAAAAGATGGGGGTGAGGGCTTGGTTACCAGGAGTAGAGCACAGGTTCAGAGAAGTGCGGACTCATGCTGGGTTGCCTCATGGGCCAGACACAACCTCCTTTTAATCTTTCCGAATGAGGGTGGGTGGGTGGGTCCCCACGGCTAGAAGTGAGACTGAGCCTATAGGTCAGGTGGGCCAAATTGTGAGAAAGCACAATTTGAAAGGCGGGCTACTCAATACATACTATCAACCAGAGAGCTGGGGATGAAGGCCAGGTCAGGGCTAGTTAGCACAAATGGGACCAACGTCAGCCTGCTGCTGACGTCAATTAAAACATTTAGAAAAAGATAAAACCCATTCAGTGTGCACATCTTCTGCACATTCATTGGATGTTGGAAACTAGAATCCAGTGCATGTCCTAAAAGTCTCAAGTTGTGACACAAAACAAACGAATAAAACCAACTGAACCGAGGAACAAAAACACCAGGATGACATCCTGTAATCTTTGATGGGAAAAGTGATGACATGTGTGGAGCCCACCATGAATGAGGACCATCCACAGCATTTAACCCTGCTGGCAATTTTCTCTTTATGTCTAGATTAGAGGAACACACCCATTTTCCTTAAATCACATTTAATTTGTTTCTTGGAAATTCTAACGTGTTCCAAGAGAGCGTGTTCCCCATTGCCAAATCTCCTTTTGGCCTGATCTTTCTTGTCTCAGGTTTGGAGACATTGTCCGTTTCACATCTTACACAATGTTACTCACTTCTTGGTCAGATGGCCTGGATGAATTGCAATATTTTTTCCTGTTCCAGAACTGAACTGTTACAGCAGGCTGATTGTTGGAAAGGCGGAAAGAGTGGGGTGTGGGCAGGAGGTAGTTAGACCATTACATTCTTTCTTTTAGCTGCCAATAAAAAGTGTTGAACTATAGACAGTCCAACAGCACCCTGTTAGAGACGACCACACCAAACAGAGTTCAAACGGTTGGTAATATGTATTTCAATGATACAAATTGCAGGTGGAGAAACACAAAAAGCCACTTGGGGCAAATTTAGCAAGCTGGTCTAGAGGTATTTTAAATTGAATACCCAGTGTATCAAAATCCTCCAAATCTAGCCCGTATTGGAATTTGAAATAAAACTTCATTTAGCAAGAGTGTCAGTACTGAAAGGCAATCTGCGTTCCTGTTCAATATCTGGCTAAATCCACTGAGCACTCTCATTGCAAAGGTGGTGTTGATCCAAATACTGTTCTGACATTACCTCCCAACAACTTTCTCCTTGTATATTTCCAAGGCTACAGATCTTCAAGAAAAATTCTTAGGATTGTCTCCCAATCTTCTTCTCATGAATTGCTACGGTTGATAAAGAGATGATGGACCCTTACTTTACTACTTAATGAGCTTCTTCTTTACTCCTTTTTGCTACTATCTAGTAAGCCATTTCTAACATTCATTCCACAAACATGTATTAAGTGCTTTGCAGACTTGTGTAATCATGGTGCTTGGAGAAACAAAGATCAGGACAAAAAAAAGGCAAGAGTATTTTGTACCAGAAAATCATAATAAATATCTAATGAGTCAATAATTGAATGACAGGGAGACAAATATAGTAATTTCCTTGGTGGAACAAAATGAGAAGGATCCTCTGTACTTAAATGGTTTTTAGAGCTAAGAGGCTTGAAAGACTTGAAGGATGTGTGTATTTGACAGACCTACCGGAAAGGTATAATAGACTGAATGTCTGTGTTCTCCCAAAATTCATATGTTGAAGCCTTACCATTACCCCACTGTGACAGTATTGTCGTGGGGGACTTTGGGGTATAATTTAGATGAGGTCATGAGAGTGGGTTTTCCATACGGAGATTATAGGAAGAGGAGAGAAAAGACCTCTCTCTCTCTCTCTCTCTCTCTCTCTCTCTCTCTCTCTCTCTCTCTCTCTTTCTCTTTCTCTCTCTCTCTCATTGCCATGTAAGGATGTAACAAAGCAAGAAGGTGGCCGGCTACAAGCCAGGAGCAGACCTCTCACCAGGACTAAGTCTGTGGGCACCTTGACCTTGGATTCTCCAGCCTTTTGAATCATAAAAAATAGGTTTCTGTTGTTTAAGCCACTCACCCGCAGTCTTTTGTTAGGGCAGGTTGTGCTGACTGAGACAGAAGATACCGGGAAAGACACTACCGACAGAGGAAACAGTAGTGATTTGCAGGGGTGCAGTCACACTGAGCAACTCAAGTCCTTTATGCTGCCTCACCATAGAGGGGTGAGCTCTGCACAAGTCAGGGGCCAGCTCTGCACAAGTCAGGGGCCAGCTCTGCACAAGTTCGATACACACTATCCCAGGGGAAGTACAACCTTCTGCCTCCGCAACCACAGTTAATTATGGGTACTTTGGGAATGTTGTCATAGCCTTCAGATATTTTAAGATGATTAATAAAAATGAAAGCGTTGCTTTACACCCTAAAAGTGTGTAAAAGTATGTATTAGCTCATTTAATTCATTGCTGCAACTCTGTGGTAAAAGGAATTATCCTCATTTTTACAAATGAGGATCCTAAAGAGTTCATGGTTTGTCCAAGGCCATTGCAGAGTTAGTCCTCCTTCTCTGCCTCCCATGATGCTCTAAACCAGGAGTTCCCAACCTTTTTATACCCTAGGGCGCATTCTAAAATATCGGTAGGGTGGCGGGCACCAGCTATTTCTAAGTATATTTATTATTGAACAAGAATAAAAAATAATAAACAAAAATAATTTTAAAATAATAAATTTATTGTACAAATTATATACACACAAAGAAACATATATACAAAACGTAATACAAAGTAAATAAAAAACACACGTATAATAAAATCATTTAAAAAAACATAAAAGAAAACATAAAAAACACCCAATCTGTCATTGTGATCTTTGGCATTGCATTTCATTGGCCGGTGCCTCGTAATTAGGAGAGTATGACGACAACCCTGTTAGCAAACAATTATTAAGATGCTCATCGGTAAGTCGAGATCTATATCGTGATTTTATTAAATTCATGTTTGAAAACAAAGATTCGCATAAATACGTTGACCCGAAAAACAATTTGACTTTATATGCTGCTTTTTTTTAAAATGGGAACCTTTCTTTTTCGACTATGTTCCATAAGTCCTCTGATATTAAGGATTTTAGCAAAATATCGCTCTTAAGGTTCAAAATTTCTAACTCTAGTTCTTCTGCTTTCCCCTGAACAAGGTCTGCAATACATGCAGCTAGTTCTATTACATTTATTTGGCAAGTGAAAGGATTGATTCAGAAGGAGACAATTGGCTCGATATTTGTAAACTGCAGAAATCTCTCTTCAAACTGTTTTTGAAGCACTTGCAGGGTCTCAATAAATCATGACACATTTAATTCATTGTTACCTAGCATTTTCCTCATGTATGGGAAATGCACGAGAGACTTGATATGCAGATGTGATATCAACAAAGTCCATTTCACTTTAAACGCGTTTACAGAGCTTATCATTTCAGCTATATTTTTGTCTTTTCCCTGAAACTCCAAATTGAAAGAATCTAATTCTCCCATGGTGTCAGCAAGAAAACCCAAATCCACCAGCCAGCAAGAGTCTGTTAGTTCATCATAATTTTCATTTTTATCATGTATAAATGTTTTTATTTCTTCAATTACGTAAGTTCACAAATCTTGCAAGAACTTTACCTTTACTGAGCCAACGTACTTCAGTATGCAGGATGAGATCGTGTTCTTTATCTTCAGTATCTTCTAACAGGGCCTTGAAAAGTCGGTGTTGCAATGGAGCTGCTCGAATAGAGTTGATTGTCTTTGTGACTATTTTCATAACATTTTCAAAGGGAAGTATTTTACAACACAAAGCTTCCTGATGGATAATACAGTGGTAGGACATAAAGTTTGAAAATGATTCATCTTTCCTGCAAAGGGCAATCAATCCTTTGTTTTGACCAACCATTGCTGGTGCCCCATCGGTAGTTATCGCAGACAACTTATGCAAAGGCATGTTTAT
>PVKE010052000.1:0-10465 GCA_004027555.1 Craseonycteris thonglongyai | reverse complement strand
TTCTGGGCTGATGGTTGATATCAGGACATTCTTGAGCAAACTGGGATAGTTAGCCATCCTATTTAGGGATGAAGACTAAAGCCCAAACAAAACCCTTCTATCTACTTAATACCATTCCATTCGAATTATTCTTTTTTTAATTTTTATTTGTTTTATTTATTTTTTTAAAGATTTATTTTTATTGTTTTTGACAGAGAGAAGGAGAGAGAGAGAGAGATACAGAAACAGAGACAGAGGAAGAGAAAAGGGGGAGGGCCCAGAACAGTCTCCATAGTTGCACATCATCAGTTTTTCCACATAGTTTCATTCCACAGGTGGGTGAGGGGCTGTACAGGGCAGGAACTGGGCCGGGTTTTCATCCCAGTGAGAACCGAACTGGGGGCACTCCCCAGCTCAGCATATGGGTCCGCACAGGCCGGGGCCGGGACTTGATCCGCAGTCCCCGGGGCTGCAAAGTGAGTGCTTAACCCACTGAGCCATCCTGGCTTCCCAAATTATTCTTAAAAAAGAAAAAGAGAAAAAACTTGTACTTTTATGGATATAAAATAAATAGAGTGTTACTTAACACTTTCATTCTTCAGGCATGCTTCAGTCATTCCATAGATTATATATAAAATAACAATCTTATAACATTGATTTTAGAATTACATGAGCTAAAATATGTAAAGCACTTAATATATGGTCTGATACTAAGTGCTCAATAAATATTACTTATTAATCCTTTCTGTATGCCCAAAAGTATTTCTGTCTTGGCTTCTTGAAATAGTAATCTTTTTTTTTTTTAATATACTTTTATTTACTTATTTATTTTTGACACAGAGAGAGAGAAAGATACAAAGACAGAGACAGAGACTGAACTGGGGGAGCTCCCAGTTCAGCACGGGCCGGGGCTGGGATTCGATCCCTGGTCCCCAGCGCTGCAAAGTGAGTGCTTAACCCACTGAGCCATCCCGGCTTCCCCTGAAATAGTAATCCTTGTTAAAGGATGTTTCTCACTGGTCTGCTAAGTGGTCAGCTGGTTTGATATGTGCCACTATTTCTTATACCAGGTCCTTCGAGTCTGGCCCTTCTTACCTCATGCGCTACCTGCATTTGTTCTCTCTGGATGTCAAGGGGCAGCTCCTTGAGACTTCCCTGCTCTGCAGTCTTGTGAAGCTTCAGCGGCTTCTACACATGCCCATGGCTAGAGAGGAAGTCTACTCACTTTTTCTAGATTCTTCTGTGAACTCTGATGGTTTATTTCTCAGTGGACATTTGTTCTGAACCTCAGCGACCGGTGTTTGAAATTTGCTTACAAAAGTCAGCCTTTAACGTTTTTGCTTAGTCCTCAGCACTACAACTTACACTTAATATTAGACAAAGACCTGCTTCGTATGGGAATTACTCTTTTCCACCCACATACATTCTGCTCAAATAAGGCTATAGACTTTTTTTTTTGACACTTGCTTAAGCAGCTTTCATCCATGGTTTACAATTGGCTGACCAATTAAAAAATAAAACGAAACACAACCCTCAACTAAGTAAAAAAGGATGTCCAGTGCTCCTAGTTGTCTTGTTCTCATAGTCTCAGTGATCCATTTTGGACTCAAACACCAACACCTTTGCTCATTCTGTCTCTTTTATGTTAAACATAATGCCTGTACTATAGGACAGCCAGCACTCTCCATACCCAGAATAAGCAAACAAGTTGTAAAAGTAAGTTGTTTCAGTCAGTTTGATAGGAAGGAATTAGAGTACTAGGTCATGAAGTAAGTCAGTGAACTAACAGCAAGCACCGTAAGACTAACCGCAAGACAACCGCTGCCCAGCTCTGAACCCTGCGCCGGATCACGCTTCATTCCTCCATGAAATCTTTGCACCACAGGCAGAACCAGAAAGCAAGCCTCTCATTGTGTACAAGTCTTTATCTTATTTTCTCTCTATGGCTAGTTGGAAATGTAGGAGAGGGCTGCATTTTCCACTTTATGTCACATATTGTCTCATTTGTCTCACAAGTGACCAGAGGACACACAATGACTTCATTTCATTGAGGGCCAAGTGAAGTTGGTGGTCTTTGAGGGGTCCTAAGATTACACGTTCTGTGTGTTAGTTCATACTGAGGGGTGCAGTTAATTTTTGTTTGGTTGCTTGCCCTTTTAGTCTAACATAAACAACTTTTAAAAGTCAACTATATGAGATTTGATAGTTCAGAGGAAAGGAATGTGGATGATTGAAGGGAAGCTATCAAAATATTCAACTACCAAATAAGGAAAATATAAAAGTTTCCTACCCTTATAAATTTTAAGTGTGGGAGGAATTACACTGGGATTAGATTTGACAATAAAAGTTTAGAGTTTATTGTACCTTGTTTAGTCTGATAAAGATTAGGCCTCTGGAGGACACTTGGTCCATGTTGCCAAAACCACAGTTCTGCTTGGTTCAGTGACTCATGAATCATATTTTGGAAAGAGAATTCAAATACTCTATCTGACAATATGCTTTTTGCATACAGTCCTCATTGTTCAGTGGTCTCTGAGAACTAATCACCAGAACTGTTAGTAAATGTCACTTATGAGAAAGAAAAGTAATGGCGTCAACTAACACCTGTAAGATGATTCATTATTTCTGTATACTATTTTGTTCTTATCTACAAAGATATCAGCATTGCTTAGGTTAGGGTTGTCTGAAAAAACACATCTTACCACCCTCTTCCTAGGAGGGTCCTTGAATATTAAGTTGAACAATAGATTTAGTGTGTTCATTCAGTTTTGCAATAGCCGAAGCACATCTCCTGCTTTTTTACTCTTATCTGGTGGATGACAGGGAGTTTGTTCATAATATAAAATCATTATAGGATGATTCATTACTTCTGTATACTATTTTGCTCTTATCTACAAAGATGTCTGCATTGCTTAGGTTTAGTGCTGTCTGTGAAAAAACACGTTGTACTGCCCTCTGGGTAGCTAGAAAAGGATATCCAGTGTTCCATGTTATTTTATTTTATTTTTTTATTGTTAAATTTATTGGGGTGACAGTGATTACCAATACAGTTTCCAGGTGTACAACTCCACACCACATCACCTATGCATTGCATTATGCACCTACCACCCAGAATCAGCTCTCCTTCCATCACCACATATCTGGTTCCCACTCCCAACTCCCCGCCACTCCATGTTATTTTATCCTCACAGTCTCAGCAATGCATTTTGGCCTCGAGCACCAAGATCTTTGCTCATCCTGTCTCTTTCACACTGAACATAATACATACACTGTAGGTGAGTTGGCACTCTCTCTACTCAGAATAACAAAATATGCAATTTATAAAAGCACATTGTTTCAGTCATTTTGAATATTAAGTTGAATGTTAAGAAGGGTTATTGAATATTGAGTTGAATAATAGACAGGTATGCTCATTCAGATTTGCAACAGCGGAAGCCCAATATCTCCTGCTTGTTCTTTCTTATCTAGTATCTGATAGAGAGCTTGCATGGTTAGAAATGAAGGATTTCAATTGGAAGGTTTTTTTAAGTTTGGGTATCTGGTGGTGGGCAGTGAGCACCAATTGAGAGGGCAGGTAAGAGGAGGTGGGCTTTGGGACAATTACAAAGTAGTATGTACAGATGGGACAGAAGCAAGAAGAAAGAAAGACATCTGAGCAGGTAGTCCTGTAATCTTCTATATGAAGAAAAACAAAAACAAAACAAAGAGAATGTTGTAATAATGGATGCTGCATATGGAGGTGGAATTAGTGGGATTTCAGAAACAAAACAAACAGAATGTTGTAATCATAGATGCTACATATGGAGGTGGAATTAGTGGGATTTCAGAATGTGTCCTGCCCAGGCTGTGTTAGTCACATTCTTGTCCTCATTCATCAGGTGAGGATACATCTCCTGAAAGGCTGGTAGGAAGGTGCCCACTCACAGCATTGTTCTGAAGGGTTGTCCAGTCTGACCCGAATCTGGAGTTCTTGACTCCTTCCTGTTTCCTTTTTAATTGCAACATACTACCTTCAAGAATGAATAGACTTCTAGGAAATGTTGGAATCATGTCAAATACCAGAATTCCTTCTATTCAGAAATCTTACTCTTTATCATTTCCATGGGGGACATTTTCCCTTCAATGTCTTCCAATAAATAGTAGGTCACAAATTAGGACAGTGCTTATTCTAACAAAGAATGCACTTCCGTGAGAAATTGAGCCAAAAAACTAGAGAATAAGAAATGGAGATTGTTTTAAGATAAAGTAGTAAAGTGCCACTTCAGTTAGTATATTTATTTAGCTTATGTATACAGTTCAGGTTCTTTATTTAGCTTATGTACTCCAAGAACTTCCCAAAGAGATTTAAAATAGGCCGTGTCTTATTTATTGCTGTATGACTGAAAGGATTCCTGGGTACTGTGAAATGACCTCCCAGCCAAATTCCTTAGCTAATCAGAAGTTGGAGCAACATTTTTTCCAGTGGTTTGCTCACCCTCTTTTTATGGCTTAGTCTATGCCCTTTGACGAGGCAATTCCTTTTCAAAATATTATCTGTGATTTCCATTACCTGTTCTTCATACCAAAGGACATCTTTTTATTAGGTTCTACTGAGCACTGATTCTCAGTTTGCTCTGGCTGATCTAACAAAATAGCACAGATTGTGTGGCTAGAACAATAGGAATATATTTTATACACTTCTGGAGGCTGGAAATCTAAGGCCCTTTTTCTGGATGGCAGATGGGCATCTTCTCAATGTGTTCTCATATGGGGAAGACAAGAGTGAGCTCCTATCTCTTTCTCTTCTTTTGAGGACACTACACTAATCCTATAATGGAGACCCCACCTTCATGAACTCATCTAAACCCATTACCTCCCAAAGGCTCTACTGGCAAGTACCATCACAGTGGGAGATAGAACTTCAACATATGAATGGGGTGCGGGTAGGATGCAATCATTCAGTGCGTAATAGCTGCCATTCTGGCATAAGCTTCATTAGAAAGGTACAGGATGGAAAGCAGTTTCCTAATTTGCAAGCTTCAGGACTTTTCTTCAGGCAGGGGCCTTATAGCAGTCCATAGAGCTGAACAGAACTCTTTTTGCCATGTGCCAGACAGCTCAGGTCTCAAGAAGATGAGTCCAAATCAGTCAGCGGAGATACCTTGGCTTAGATACCACATAGCAGCCAATGTTTCTGACAGATCCATGGGTATAGCTGCCATTATATATAACAAGTGGCATGATAAAAAAAAAAAAGTCACCATATTCAGAGTATATACAAAACTATGAAGACCTTTCCAGATATTTATGGTTTATTTCTAGCTCCTCTCAGACTAGAACTTGTTAATCAATCAGGGTCATCTTTCCTATAAGTACTGTTCCTAAGTAACTTAGTTGGTATATATCAGATGACCAAGGGAGCAGAACTAGAACCTTCACTGAAAGTCAAGTCCTCATGAATAAGGAAGAAGACTTTCATTTACTTCTTGCCCATGCTCCTGGATTAGTGGACTTTCTCTCTTCTATTTCTCTTCCCACAGCCATTTCTAAGGGCACTGACTTATTTTGGGAAGTTATCATGAAATACCATATACGTTTAACTTAATCAGGAGATAAGTTATGCTAGTATTATACACTTTTCTTTAAACTCTCCTTAGCATATTACCAGAATCTCAAAGACACACTTGATACTATAATTAATAAAAGTCATGTATAATGCCTGGGTGATGGATGAACTTTCTTAGGAACTCTCATTAATAATATAATGTTGTATTCTGAGTAATAGCCTAATGTATAAATTAAGCAAGTTGATACGGAGGTATAGTCATCATAGTCATAATGAAAGTTGGTTCATCAATAAGCATTTACTTAGAGACCCTAGTGAATCATGCTGTATTCTGGACTGAGGAAATTCAGGGTGAAGAAGAGAAAGTTCCTCCTTTAAGGCGCTTGCACTTGTCTGAGGGAGACCATCCAGGGTTTTAAAGTGAATACTTAATATCTATCTATCTATCTATCTATCTATCTATCTATCTATCTATAGATAGATCTATAGCTATATATCTATATAGATATCTGTATATATCTATATAGATATATAGATATTATGTATATTAAATTTAGCTTTAAATCCTAGCTTTATAAATCACCTGTCTCTCTCCATATATAGAGATGGATGATTTCTAGAGCAAAGATTTAAAGCTAAATTTAATAAAAGTCTTAAGGACCTTTGAGTTCACTATGGAAAAACCCAAGGACAAGTATTCCAAGAGAAGGAGGAGCAAACTCAAAATACCCAGAGATGGGAAAGTACTTGATATGTAACAAAATTATGATAACAATTCATTTACTTACTGCCAATATTAATTAGGCTTGCTGTGTACCTGGCACAATGCTAAGTACTTAATGCTCATTGTCTCATTTATTCTTTAAACCAGTGACAAATCATTACAGGTGAGGAAAATGAGGCCTACAGAGGTGAGGTTACATGCCTAATAGAGGTTTCAGGTTTCATTTGTGAGGTCTGAACCCACGTCCAATGCCTAGTTTTTAAAGCACTCTCCTTAAGCTAAATAGGGAAGTTTCTAGAACCAGATTGTTGTTGCTGTCTTCAGGCCTGCTCTGCTTCTGAAAAGTTGAGTGAAGCTACAAAAAAGATGATGCCAAGAGCTATCAGGGAGAAATGAAAAGCACATGCATTTGGCCAAGCAAGGATTACTTTACGGTCTATTAGACACAGTTAAATATTTAACACCTCTGAAAGCTCAGGCTTGATGACATTTTCAAATTGCCAATTTCTGTTTACTTTGGGGTGACTGCGACGTACTGTATTTAAGAACAGTCAGCCAGCCTTATTCTGATTAAACTGAGTGGTTCACTTTTAACACCCAAGTCAGGATTTGGCGAACATTGTCTAAACAAACCAGTTTCAACAGAATTTTAAAGTTAGAGATGTATTACTGTCAGAAAATAATTATCTGAAAAGTCACACAATTCTGCAGCATGACTCATTATTTGCTTACTGTTTTTGTAGGAAAATAATTGGCTTTTTTTTTTTTAATGTAGTGCTGCCGCCAGAAACAATAAAGGCCCTTTGGAAAACACACAATTTAGTTTCATTTGCCTGTAAAAACTTTTTTTTTTTTTAATAAAGTTCTGGCCCTGATAACTGTGAACTACCCAAACATCTTTTCATGGACACTTGCTGAAAAAGGACACAATCGTGGTAATATTTAAAAGCTATAACTTATAAAAATAAGGGGGCTGGATTTAATTTTATTAATAATATTATTCACATATATAGGGCTCTCACATAGTTTGAAGCACTTGAACAACTCTGAAATGGACACTAAGAACATTCCTAATTCACAGGTGAGATACCTGAGATTGAACAGGTTAACCAACTCTTCGTAAACTATTTCCAGAAGACTGTACCTAGCACCTCCTTTTGAGCCCCAGTGTCATTTTGGGGTAATGAATTAATGTTATCTGGATCCATGCACACATTTGACCCCTTCAGAGTATGCAGAGTCACATAATTCTCTAGTAAGGCCAGCACAAATTTATGCTTTTGTCTTTGGATCCACAGAGATAGTTTAGAAACCCCCAGATAAAAGGCAGTTACTAGGTCAATTGTGATGCTTGTGTGTGTGTCACTCTACATGACATGATAACATGTTATTCAGGCTTATCTTGCACCTGTTAAGCTATCCTATCCATGCTCTTCCTGCTGACTGGGTGGCAGGCTTTCAGAAATGTTAGGTGGTTATGGAGGTAAGCAGGATTTGGAACATTCTTTTACAATGACCCACCATGCAAAGTACTGTTATGTCAATCTTGTGGTCACACACTTTAGGCCAAAAAGCTAAGCTCTGTCTTGTTTCCTTATCCATAGAGATAGTTGTAATAATAAAGTCTGGGGGAAGCCGGGATGGCTCAGTGGGTTAAGTGCTCACTTTGAAGCCCCAGGGACCGAGGATCAAATCCCGGCCCCGACCCGTGTGGACCCATATGCTGTACTGGGGAGTGCCCACAGTTCAGCTCTCACCGGGGTGAGACCCTGGCCCATTTCCTGCCCTGTGCAGTTCCACTCCCACCTGTGGAATGAAACTATGTGGAAAAGCAAATGATATGCAACTATGGAGACTGTTCTGGGCCCTCACCCTTCTCTCTGTCTCTGTCTCTGTATCTCTCTCTCTCTGTCGAAAACAATAATAATAATAAAATAATAATAATAAAGTCTAGGACTTTGTCCATCAACAGATGAATAGATTAAAAAATGTGTGGGTGGGTGGGTGGTGGAATATTACTCAGCAATAAAGATGTATAAAGCCTTGCCAATTGTGACAATACAGATGGGCTTAGAAGGTATTATGCTAAGTGAAATAAGTCAGAGAAAGACAAATATTGTATAATTTCACTTATATATGGAATCAAAGAAAAACAAAATAAATATATAAGTAAAACAAAATAGAAACAGACCAAAGATACAGAGCACAAACTGATGTTTGCCAGATGGGAAGCAGATGTGGGATGGGTAAAAAAGAGACATAAAGGTAATTTCCACCAAAAAAGGGATGAATGGAGTACTATGGGTTAAAAAGAGAGAGAGAGAGAATATGTACAGGATTGGAAATCTACCAGTCACTCTAGACCTGGTGAGACTGGAAAGTAAAAACAAGAAAGAATGAAATAAAGAGAGAAAGTGAGAGAGAGAAGGAGGAGGAAGAAGAGGAGAAGGCAAGAAGGAAGGAGGAAAGGAAGGAAGGAAGGAAGGAAGGAAGGAAGGAAGGAAGGAAGGAAGGAAGGAAGGAAAAGACTCCAGTTTAGGTTCCTATTTGGTATCATGCTGCCATCATTGCGTGGTTGTAGGTAAAATGATCTCACACAGGGGCTGTAACTTGGGTGTTTTAGCAAATGTTCATTTCCTCTCATAAGCCCTTTTCTAATTCTTTATTTTCTTCACTTTTCTGGGTTCTTATCACTTGTGTTTTGGCAATTCCTTCTATTTCTTAATTCTCTATGTTTCCTACCATTGACGCTTTCTAATGATACTAGTTAAGCCAAGCTAAGCCTTTCCATTTACTCAGATAACTTCCAAACACAGCAAATCACTTCCTGCCCTTTTACTTGGGCTTTTTTTTGTGGCACAACTTCTTTGTTGCCAAAGAGATTTTTATTGTTTACTTAACAAAATTATGTCATGACTTTAGGGATTCATTTTACTTTATTTTATTACTACCTTGGGAAAATGATATGCTGGTTTTGTTAGGGGAATTTATCAAAAAAATAGGATCTGTACCTATTTAGACATTATTTTTATGATTTATTTCCCTGTATGGTAATAAAATTATTTTACAAGTTTATTTTAATGCATTTAATTGCTGCCTTGGGAATTCTAAAGCTAATATGTGCAATGGCATTGCTAATGCCCATTGCATTCTGGGGAAGTAAATCACAATCATTTATGTTTCTGTATCTATGTTTATAAATTTATATATTATGTATTAATAACTATAGCTATGTTTATATGTAGATTTATATCTATATCTCAGACCAGCTAAGAGTCCTCTTTCATTAAATGTGAAGTGTGATGTTAAAAAAGAAAAAGAAAAACTACTTTCTACTGAAATATATTAAGGGAAAAGAAGATTTTACGTCTATGGACTTTCATTTATAACACTCGAGAAACTCTCGATATAAGTGAGATCTTGAAAAAGGAGTCACAAAGGTGAACTTTTTCAATGCTGGTAATTAATTCTTGTTTTGCATAGGCTAATTGAGGGCAATCATTGAATACTTGATGCCATTTCATTTCCTTGCTGTCAATGGGACTACAACCTGATTTCTCTGCTAAATCTGTTCACCTCTGTGCTTTCCTTTGCTGGTAGAAGGATGTTAAAGATAGCGGGACACAAAAAGCATTGTTCTTTTTGGTCAATGTCAATATTTTTCTTCAATACAATGCTGTTACTTTGACAGATTTTTCTAACATCTGTGTTAAGGTGCACTCATACACACACAAACATCAGCAAAAAATGTGGGAACCAAAATAAAGAGAGTGAACTAAAGGAGGGTTTTTTTTAAATAATCTTCTAAGTGTTGCAGACAAACTGGTGGTCCAGTTCGGACAAATACATTCACTAATTCAATCAGCAAATGCTGACTGAGAATCCACTAAGTAATAAGCTTCGTGCTAATTAGTAGGGAGGTAAGAAAGAAAGTTTTAACTGTTTGAAAACAAGTCAAAGACCACTGTTGAGGTGGGGGTTACATCAGCATATTTGTGTGGATATGACTCTGGGTATAACCTGTGATTTTCCTGGGTATCCACGCTCACAATTCTTGAACCTATCTCCTCGTACTTCCTGTCCTAAGACAACTGCTTATATTGCTTCCCCCAGACCCTTTAGCTAACCATCCTTCCTTCCTCAGTCATCACCCTTGCCAAGAAAAGTCTCATTCCAAGCAATGGGTTATTTGGTAGTAGTTGAATCCTCATATCCAA
>PVKE010051999.1:0-10465 GCA_004027555.1 Craseonycteris thonglongyai | reverse complement strand
GTGCATAGTTATTTCTATTTTACTTTTTGACAGATAGAGAGAGAGACAGAGACAGAGACAGTTAGAGAACCAAACTGTGGGAACTCCGCAGTTCAGCACGTGGGTCCTGCCTGGGCCGGAGCCGGGATTCGATCCTCGGTCCTCATGGCCTCAAAGCGAGCGCTCAACCCGCTGAGCCGTCCCGGCTTTCCCCTCATTTGTTTTCTTAACTGGTTGATTTAATAAAAAATTAATGGCTAAGATTTTGGGCTTGTTATAGTTATATATATGTATATGTATATACATAATTTTCTTGATAATAAACTCAACAGAACCACTATCACTATGTTCTATTTTGGGGAAGCCGGGATGGCTCAGCTCGTATAGAACTCTCTTTGCAGCCCCAGGGACTAGGTGTGTTTCCCATGTGATGGGCACCCAGTTAGGTTCTTGCTCTCTCCACCCCCCCATGTTTAAACCATGGCTCGAGGGGGTGTGCCTCCCATGCAGGAGGCCCCCAGCCCAGTTTCCACCCTGCTTGGCCCTCACCAACCTGTGTGGAACAAAATCATGTTGAGAGCTGATGATGTACAACTATGGAAACTGCAATGGGCCCTCCCCCTTCTCTCTGTTTCTCTCTGTCTCTGTCAAAAACAATAAAATAAATCTTAGAAAAAAAGGTGTTTCTATTTTAAGATACAAAATTGCATATACTCAATTTTATAAACTCTGCTTTTGTTAGAATTCTGTTAAATTATTAACAATTATTTGTTCTCTATGATGAACTTACAGTTTATATTTTTCTACTGTATTTTTGGTATTTTTAATTTCTTTATTAAATATGTACATAATTTTATATGGATGGTATAAAATATTTTCATATGGATACTATAAAATATTTCTATTTGTACTCCTTTCCTTTATATGCGTCTCACATAGTGTCCAAATCTTTAAGAATTATTAGAGAAATAAATCAGCAATTAATTTCAGCAGGTTAAGAGACAGAAAAGGAACTTTATTATTAACATCATTACATTTATTCATCACAATATTCCTGTTTTATTGATGTTATTGTGTTTTACAAGCAGCAAGCTTAGGGTTTCTCTTTAGATGCTTCTAATTTCAAAGTCTAGGCTTGTCCCAATTTGACAAAATAATTTCCCTAGAGCTGTTGAAGCGTTAATTTTTGTGATAGTCAAGGAGGATATAGTTTGGAGGGTTCCAAGTTGAATTACTTCTGCTCTTGGTGTTGTTATTATGAAGAGTCTGATAGTATATCCTATTTCTGAGCAAAAAATGAAGACTGTCACATATTGATAAATACTAGTAAAAGATAAGTTTCCAGGGTCAGACACATAGACCCTTATTATTAATGGCACAAAAGCAGCATAATCTTCAACATATTTTTTTCCATTTCCCCTTGCCCCACTGGTAGGACATGGATAAGTGCGGATGGATACCTGCATATGCTCTCAGGAGAGGAGCCCTGAACTTTGGGAAACCCTCTATGCCTTATACAATAGCCAGCAAAAATACCCTCTATTTGCGCCAGTGAGGAACACTAATTCTGTCTTACAAGTCTGTTCATTAACTTTACAAACAGTATTGCAAAGATATTCAGAACAAAGGGCAATTAGAACCTAACTTGCAAGATGCACAGAAAATAAAACTAAGGAGAATTGACTCTTAACAATACCCATCCCTTATTTCTACATTCTCCTGGGTTCGGATGAAGTTTTTCATGATCATACTATTCTGCTTACCACTCAGATTAATCTGGGAAACAGAGGCTGAGATCACATAAGTTCAATATTTCTCATACAACAACAAATTAACCTTACAATTAACAGGACTAAAATCAGCCAGAGGAGGTTAACCTGCATCATTGATCTCTTCCATAGCCTAAGGAACCCAAATAAGCCAGTTAAACAGATTCCATAAACCATCATAGTCTATGTTCAAAGGCCAGGTGGTTTTCTCCTAAATTTCTATATTTATATTGTTGCTCGGTCCAAATAGTAATCCAGATACAATAGAATGCACTAGCAAACATTCAGACTATACTTTAATCTGAAGGAAGTAAATCTAGGGAACATCTATTATCCGTGACAGCTATGTTCAGAGAGCTCAGTCAGACCTAAATGCTTTCCAGTGCTTAGGTGGTATCATTGTTCACTTCAGCTAAAGTTGGGAACACATTTGGGTCACCTTCTCTAGCTGAATGGATCTGTGTATAGAGATACATGACCACAGGGTCTACATAAATGGTGTGGCTATCTTGCTTTACAGGGATCTCTATAGTCATCTGAGGATTAAATGATCTATTGTTTTTATTTCCTTACACTTAAAGGTCTCTTATGATCACCTCTAGGTGAAAGTTGTGTTTAGGGAGGGTTTTAAGTTAATTTCTGATTTCTACTAAGAAGTATATAGTTCAAGGACCACATGTGGTACCGCTGGCCAAAAAAAAAGTGTTGTTCACAATTGGTGAGGCCCTCCTATTGTGAATTATATCAGTCTGCAGACACAGGTTAACATCACTTGCAATGTGTACTCTTGGTTAGTCATAATTTTTAAAGTTTATAGTTCAAACAATTGAGTTAAGTTCTTGTTTGAAAGGACTGAGTGTCGCCTGGTTAACCTGTTCTGTTTGTTCTTACTACAAGCCAAGTGGCATTCCTTTACCCTATGAAATAATGAGTAATGGCTTATAGGAGTGGTAATGGAAGACATAATGATATTAATAAGTATTTTTCATGGAGGTACAAGAACTAGGGCTACTCCCTGATCTTTCCAGTTGACTTTTCAGTAAATTTAAAGGGAATTGCAATCCAACTGTGGTCAGGGCCATCTAGCAGAGTATAGTAGACTATGTATAGGGAACCCACAGCCACTCATAGGCTCAATGATCCACTAAAATGATTCAGAGGACTAAGAAAGGGTGTTATACTCAAAGTTATTATTTATTACAGTAAATGGATACCAATAAAAATCAGCAAAAGGAAAAGGCACATGGAGTGAGGTTCAGAAGAAACCTGCCACAAATTTTCAAATGCCTACTCCCAGTGGAGTTTCACAAAGATGCACTTAATTCCTCTAGCAAAGTTATCTGACAACATACCAACATGCGTCATGTGCTGTCAACCAGGGAACTTAACCCAAGCCTTGATGTCTAAAGTTTATACTGAAGATCCTGGAAAAGTAAATGAGGTAGAGTCAGCCAATTTTTGACAGGCGTCACAAATCTAGCATGCAATGGTAGTCCCTGAACCAGAATTAGAGTCCTTTTTATTGTACCCAGTCTATAATGGTGAGTATATTTTCATGTTCATAGGATGATGGGTCCAGGCACAATGTTGACATCTTGGGTAGTGCAGACTTTATTATAGCTTGACTTCAGTTAGTCTCATCAGAGAATGGGCTCTTGTAAAGCTGAAGTGAATTGCACATCAGTTGCATACTTAAATTTCCATTTGACATGAGAGACTTTTTTTGGTTCTTTCCATATTGCTAGTCATTGAGCCTGAATTGATCCACCCCAAAGTGAAATTTTCAGACCAAGGAATCATAAGACCTTCATACATAAGGCATTCTGTTTTAAATAGAACACAGTAGGAAGCTAATAGATACTTTTCAAAAGATATGCAACCAGTAGCCATGCAAAAAAAGTGATAAATTAAAGAGTGTCTCTTAGGTTGTCTACATTTATAATGGACATTAATGAAGAAAACCTTCAGTCACAGAAACCTATAGCTCAGTGTCATTAGAGTCATAATGTCCCCATGGTATTGGTACTACTCTACATACATCCCTTGTAGATCAGGATAATTCCACCTAGCATTTTATGAGCATTCACAGCAAAAGTATGTAAACTTAAAATAAAATATATGCTCAGCAGTGGAAACCACAACAAATGTTTATTAAGTTGGCTCCAAAAGCTCTTCCCAATAAATCATATTTACTTTTTCTCCTCACTGTAAAATTGGTCCAAACTTTATCAGTTGAATTCTGATATCCCTGCCCCCACAGAATGGGTACTTGTTTGCCTACATCAGAGCCATGTGTTTGAGACTCTCATCTCCCTCAATTTTCCCAGCTGACTGGGACATGGATAGGGTTTGGGGTCTAATGGGGAAAGGAGAATTTTGACTCCACTATTAATTGTTTGTTGTTTTTTTTTTCTTTCTTAAAGGAGCTAAGATTGGACTACAGAAAAGAGAGAAATTAGGGGACATGGAAGAAGAGATAACTTCACACTAATGAGCAAGATTCGGCATTTACTTTCAGTTTTCTGTGGTTGCTTGCTTCAGGCTCAACAAAATGAACTAACATTTTCAAAATACCCATAACTTTCATTTGATTAGGTCCTCATTGCTTTGGAATTCCTTTGTCTCAGCAGCTATGTCTAGATTGCTTTCTGACTAAAATTTGGTGTTTTCATCTCATTGTCACTGTATCTTTACTTTCCCACTAACATGGATGAGAGTAAGAAAGAACCTGTTACCTTTTGCATCTTATTCCAATCCTATTTGTTTCTCATTTTTATGACATAGGTGGTTTTTATATTTTGTTCTCTAGCTAGTGACTTTGCTAAATATCTTTAGTATGTCTTACAGTTTTGTGTGCATGCGTTTTAATTACCTGGCATTATTCCCATGAACAAATACGGTATCTATAAATAAAGAATACTTTGCTTCATGATTTAATGTGGAAAATTCATATTTGAGGAAGGGGGGAAGAAGAACTTTTTTCCACTGGCTAGAACTATGAAGGGTGGTCGAAAATTTACATAATAAAGGGAAAAAAGAGAAAAAATATTATTTTTTTCTTTTCAATATATGTACTCCTATCTTAATATACTTGTCAGAACTTCTAATAGGTTTATTTATACCCTCAAAGAAGTTTTGTTTTTTGTCCTCAAAATATGATGAAATTACATATTTTATCTGTAAATTTATTCCCTCAAAGTGTTGTTGTTTGTTTGTTTTTGTTTTTAATTTGAAAACAAATAATAATCAGATGGAGTCAAGTCTGGACTGTAGAAAGGGTGATTTAATGTTCGGAAGCCACAGTCATAAAAAGTAGCCACCACAACAGGGCTGTTGTGCACATGCACAGTGTTGTGCAAAAGCAGCACCACTTTCATCCATGTCTTATTTTTTTTTCTCCTTCACAGATTATTTTCACTGTTTCAGCAGACTGGAATAGCACTCTCCAGCTATTGTGAAACTCTTATTCTTGTAATCAACAGGATACCCTGCAGATCCCAAAAAGCAATAGCCATGATTTTTCCAGCCAATTGCGACACCTTGAATATTTTAGGGGGTGGCATATCCATTTTATGCCACTGCATGGACTCCTGCCTTGACTCAGGCTCATAATGATGAGCTCAAGTTTCATCTGCAGTGGACAATCTGATTTAAAACTTTATTTTTGTTGTCTCTGCAGAAGTCCAAAAACTGTTGTGAACACTCAACATGCTGGTGTTTCTGAAGTGGTTTCATGAGCACACAAGCACTTCATATTTAGGTGAGTGTGTATGCTGCAATTATAGTCTTTTCTATAAGCCAGGGCAACTTACTAATGCTGAAGAGTGAACTGACCACAAATACCACTGATAACCTGCGCCAGATGGCAGCCTGTACCAGAGCATTGGAAACGCTCTGACACAAAGGAAGGACACAGAGGCCATGTAAATGTGAACACTCTTCACTCAGTATTCACTGATAACCACACTTGTCATGTATTAATAAGTGTCAGACAAAACAGAATAATTGTGAAATAAGGTAGAATGAAAAACAGAACAGTGAAGTCACAAATGAAATAGAGTGACAGACCTGAAGGTTCAAATCAGATGTTTCAGTAGCACTCTGGTTTTGGGAGGCAGCTTTTGTTGGCCCCACCACAACTTGCAGAGGTGGAGCTTATGGTAGGAGTGTCTTGTGGTGGTCAATCACAAGATGCTCACAATAGGACTCATTCAGTGTAGACACTACATCAGTGTGCCTGAGTATTCCTAGGCTTTTTGTAGTATGCAAAGGTCCTAGGTGGCCTCAATTGGTCTCTTGTTGCATGTGTACTGATTTGTTTACAACATCCATTGCCTAAACTCAAGTTTATCAGTCTTGTAGAGTTGTTTAAGGTTGTTCGCATTGCTCTTGTGCACATGTGTTGGAATGATTTACACTGCTCTATTGCACATGTGTTATAGTCTGTTTACATTGCTTTATTATGCATGTGCTAGACTTTGTTTGCATTTTTTCATTGAACATGTGCTAGCTAGACTTTGTTTACATCTGGTAGCAGTCGTGCTCTCTACAAGCAACATGAGCATTCTCAGTACCCATATTGTACTGACTTTTGACATCCTTAGATGCTGATGGAGAATATTCAAAATGGTTTAGATGATACTGAAATCATTTCTGCAAGCTGCTTTTTATTGAACGTGGCATCTTCAACTACAAGCTTTCAACTTCTTCAACAACGGCTGAGGAAGTGGCCTCAATGACTCTGCCTTGGTTGAAAAGGCTATGCCACTTGTCTAACATGGGTTTCCCAGGGCAATAGACCTGTAAACCACTAATATCTCTTTCAAAATGGTTTGAGGTGTTTCCCTTTGTTATTTTAGGGACTTAATGATGGCACACAATTCAATTTTTCCATACTCGGGGTTGTCTTCATGTATAACATGCTTCTTCAGTGATATTTCAAAGAACATGATGCAAGTAGGTTGAAATTTGTCACCTATACTTTATAATAAGTCACACAATCAAACTGTGTGTTAGCCCCCAATTCTGCAAATTTCTTGACCACACATATAGTGCCTTGTTCAATAGAAGTGGTAAGGTTGAGTATTTTTGCCTCATTCTTGATTTTAAGAGGAAAGTAGTGAGTCTTCTACCACTTAATAGGATGGTAACTAAGGGTTTCCATGCAGGTTTTAATCGGGTGACAGGCCCTTTGTATTCCTAATTTGCCTTTTTTATCAAGGCATGTTATTGGATTTTTTTTTTAAGATTTATTTTTATTGTTTTTTGACAGAGAGAGAGAGACAGAGACAGAGAAGGGGGATGGCCCAGAGCAGTTTCCATAGTTGACAGCATTAGTTTTCCATATAGTTTCACTCCACAGGTGGGCATGAGGCTGTGCAGGGCAGGAATTGGGCCAGGAGCCTCCCACATAGGCCCCGGCAAGAACTGAACTGGGGGCACACCCCAGTTTAGCATATAGGTCCGCGTGGGTTGGGGCCGGGATTTGATCCTCGGGCTCTTCCCCTTGGATTTTGATAAATGCTTTTTTTCTCTGTTAAGGTAATAATGTGGTTTTTCTCCTTTACTCCAGGAGTTGGCAAATACAGTTCATGTTACAATTGCAGCCTACCACTTGTGAATCAATAATTTTGTAAATAAATATTTAGTCAGACACAGCCATGAGCATTTGTTTACTCAGCATAGTTGAGTAACTCCAACAGCTGTCACATGGATAACAAAGTACAAAATATTTACTATTTTGCTTATTACAGAAAAAAAAAAAACTACTAATGCTGATATACTCTACTAATATGTTGTATTGCATTAATTGCTTTGTAGATGATAAATCAACCTGAATTACTGACACAAATTCCACTAGGTCATAGCGTGTAATCTTTTTAATAAATTACTTCATTTCACTTGTTAATATTGTGTTAAAAATTTTTGCATCTATATTCATGATGGAGACTTTTCTGTAGTTTTGTTTTCTTTTGTCTGGCTTTGGTTTTAGGATAATTCTTATCTCATAAAATGAGTTTTAAAGTGTGTCCACCTTCCTAGAATTTTTGAAAAAAAATAACTGTTTTATTTTGTCTTTATATATTTAATAAGATTTACCAATATATTCATCTGAACCTATACTCTTCTTTATGAAAATATTTAAATTGGTAATTAATTTTCTTTAATTATTATAGGTCAATAAAATTTTTACATTTTTCTTGAGTAATTTTGGTAGTTTATGTCTTTCTAGAACTTTATTGCATCTAAGTTGTCCAATTATTTTTTGTCATAAAGTTGTTTATAATATCAACTTAGAAGTTTTTCATTTCTATAGGGATAGTAGGGATGTCTTATTGAGTTCTCATTTTGATAATTTGTGTCTTTTCTCTTTTTCTCTTAGTTAAACCAACTAATTTTATCAGATTTGTTCATCTTTTCAAAGAATAAACTTTTGGTTCCATTTAGTTTATGTACTGTATTATTTACAATATTTTAATAATTTCTATGAACATTGGGGTACATATATCTTTGCAGACTAAGATTTTCAGATGTGGGGAGTAAATACCCAGAAGAGAGATTGTTGGGTTATTATGATAATTCTATTTTTAATTCTTTGAGGAACCTCTATAGTGCCTTCCACAGTGGTTGTACCAATTTACATTTCCACCAGCAGTGTATGAGGGTTCCTTTTTCTCCACAGCCCCTCCAGCACTTGTTATTCCTTGTCTTCTTGACTACAGCTATTCTAACAGGTGTGAGGTGATAGCTCATGATGGTTTTAATTTGCATTTTCCTAATAGCTAGTAAAGTTGAAGGTAAGGGAGAAGGGGGGTGAAGGAGAAGGGAAGAGACATCAAATATATGATGATGGAAGAACTGGCTCTGGGGGGTGAGCAGGTAATGCAACACATAGACAATGTATTATAGAATTGTACATATGAAACCCATGTAATTTTATCCAGCCAATGTCACCCTAATAAATTTGACAATAAAACAATAAATAAATAAAATATCTCAATAATTTCTGCTTTAAATTCTGTATTTCTTTTATTCAATTTGCTTTGGGTTTAGTTTACTCCTTTTCTAGTTATAAACCATATAATACAGTATAATAATTGTTTTTTCAATCAATTGTGTATGACTTAAATTAAGAGAAAAATAAACAAATGTTTATGTATTACAATTTATATTAGTCTATTGTCTTCCAAAGCATTTGTACCAATTTTCAAGTTAATCTACATAGTCACCATCTCTATGTTTCTTCATTTTTATGTCAATTCTTTTCCTTTTACATATTCTCTTCAGTATTTTGTCTAGTAGCTATTTATCTCCGTCTTTGTGTATCTGTGGATATCAATATTTCCCTTTCAGTTTGGAAGGCTAGTTGTTTTGGAGATAGAATTATTTGTTTTTATGGTTTGATTGCTTGCTTTTAGAACTTTGAATATTTTATTCTACTACTTTCTTGTTTCTATTGTTTCAGGTGAGAAACCATCAATAACTTTATTGATTTTTTTTCTCCTGTATGTAATTTTTTGTTTTTTCGTTACTTTCAAGATGCGATCTTTCTCTTTTTTTAATGTATAATTTTATTTACTTATATATTTTTTATTTATTAAATTTTTGGAGTGATATCAATTAACAAAACTACATAGGTTTCAAGTGTACAATTCTATAATAAATCATCTATGTGTGTCATTGTGTACTCACAGCCCAGAGTCCATTCTCATTCTATCACCATGTATTTGATATGATATAAAACTGAAAGCAACAAAGGAACAGGGCAAACAAAGAAAGAAACAAACTCTTGAATGGAGACAATAGTTTAGTGGTTATCAGGGGGACAAATATGTCTTTTATTTTTAATAGTTTGATACACATAAATATAGGTTGATATGTATTGCTTCTACTTGGGCTTTAAGGTTTATTTATTATTTTCAAATATATCAATTTTTTTTTTATTAACGAGAATTTATGCTATTATTTCTTCAAATGTTTTTTCTATCCCTTTATTTTTTTTTGGGGGGGGGAAGGAGATTTTCATTACAGATATATTGATACATTTGATGTTGTCTTAAGATTTCTGAGGCACACTCATTTTCATTTTTTTCTCTTCCTTTTTTTGAACAAATCATTTCCATTGACCTATCTACAAACTTACTAATTGTCATTTACCACCTCAAATCTTCTGCTTAGTAATTCTAGGACATTTTTAATTTCAATTATTATATCTTTAATTCAACTTTAGTTTGCTTCTGTTTTATAATTTCTATGTCTTTATTTTGAGTCCGTTGATTCATTGTTGCTATAATTTTCTGACTCAACATGATTTCTTTTAATTATTTGACCTTATTCTAAAAGCTGTTTTGAAATATCTGTTTGCTAAATCCAACATATTTTGTTTCTCCCATTTGTCTTCTCTTTATTTTCATGTATTATTATTATTATTATTATTATTACAAATAATATTTTGTAGCAACTGTGGATTCTGGTTTCACTCATAGATAAATGCTGTTACTGTTTTTACTTTTAAAGTGCTAGGGTTTTTGTTTGCTTCTTTGTTTTGCTTTTTGTTTTGGCATTTAAGAATTTTACTTTACTAAATTTGTAACATACGCCTTTCCTACAATATGTAGTTTCTAATGACCATGTCCAATTTATTTTTGTTGTTGTTGGTGGTGGTGGTGGTTTGTTTATTTTTTTTATTTTTTTATTTTATTTTTTTTTTTTTTTTG
>PVKE010051998.1:0-10466 GCA_004027555.1 Craseonycteris thonglongyai | reverse complement strand
GGACCGAGGATCGAATCCCGGCTCTGGCCCAGGCAGGACCCACGTGCTGAACTGGGGAGTTCCCACAGTTCGGTTCTCTAACTGTCTCTGTCTCTGTCTCTCTCTCTATCTGTCAAAAAGTAAAATAGAAATAAATATGCACTGAAGACAAAAAGATAATTTCTCTCTATAAATGTGAAAAGATAAAAAAAAAAAAAAATGCTAATCACAATAATAATGAGGCATTTTCTTCCCAAAAGAATTGCTAAAAGTATAAAGACTGGAATATTAAGTGTTATTGAGGATATCTAGTCCCTGAAATTCTTAAATATAGTGCTAGTAGAAATGGAAAATGGTGCAGCTACTTTGACATATACTTAGATAGTTTATTTAGAGTTTAAACATACACAAAACCTATAACTCAGGGATTCCACTTCTAGGAATTTATGCAAGATAAAGACAAGCATAGGCCCACAAAAAGGCTTGTAAGCAATTGTTCATACAAATTTATTGAAAATAGCAAAAAACTGGAAACAATCTAAATATTCATCAAAAGGTGAATTTAAAAGATATTGTTTTATTAGTGCAATAGAAAAATAATAAAGTGGAGCCAACTATTGATACATGGATGAGTCTTGCAGACATTATGCTGAGCAAAATAATCTAGACACAAAAGAATGCTCACCAGACATTTCTATTTATGTGGAATTCTAAAATATAGAAAACTAAGTTAGTGTGATCAAAACCAAATCAGTGGCTCTTGGGGAAGAGAAACTGACTGCAAAAGAAAAAGTTGTTCTAGAGAGAGAGAAATGCACCATAACTTGCTGTGGAGGTTCCTCAGTTTTTATATCTGACACAGGTAATCACACTGTATACTTAATACATGTGAATTTTATTTTATGTAAGTTACATTAAATCTAATATTAACATCACTTTTTTTCCTTATACAATGCATTAAAATAGACATTTCTAAAATGTTAAGCTTAATAATGACTATTTTAAGAGAAAATTAAAATAATTTCAGTTGCAAAACAGCTGTTTAGTCACGAAGATGATATTAATATCAAGAGTAATTATAATATGTTTTACAAAATTTAATTGGCTAAATAGCACATTAATGGACATTATCTTTTATGTTTATAAAATATCTCACAAGAACTTCATGAGGAACTCAGGCTTGCTATGATTGCTCTAAGCATCCTTTCACTATTAAGAAACAAAGTCAAAATGGTGAATACTTGTCCAACATTTTTCATCAGAACCTTTTCTCAAATCCATGTTGTTTGACTCCAGATTCTGTATAAATTTAATTAATATGATCTTCCTTCTCATATGTATGTTAAGGATCAATAATATGTCTAATAACTGTTAACCTGATTTTTAATCAGTAAAACTAGATTTCTACATCTAATAGAGAAACATTAAGAGAATTTGCAAATTATATCTAACCTCCTCTTTCTTGTTTCTGTAAACTGAGAGCTTACTGTAAAGTAACGATTTTAACCTTGATTGTAAATGAAATCAACTAGAAAACTTAAAATATATAGATATATCTTGATGCAGAGGCTATATCCTTGACTTAATTAGCACCCAGCCTTCCAGATTATTTTTGTTCTTCCAAAGTGATCCAAATATACAGTTTAAATATGAGCACCACTGCTTCAAAATGATGGATATCTGTTTTCATACCAGAGTATCTCTGTCTTTCAATTAAAATTTAGAAAATGGTTCTTTTTCATTTCTTGCCTACACAGAGCAACATATCTTCATCCTTAACCCTTTGTACTAACTAGTAACCAAAAGCAATTGGCCATTTTGTAAGTTATGAATTATTATTGGCAATTTATTCTTGTTTATTAACACTGCTTATAATAATACTGGCTTCTCTAACCGTTCCTTTGTGGATACTTGTGTCTGATATAGTGACAAATTTTACAAACTAAGTGGTTCATTCCTTGGAGTTCACTCCTGTTTTCACATGAATCACCAACTTGTGACAGATTTTACAAACTAAATGGTTCATTCCTTCGAGTTCACTCCTATTTTCACATGAATCACCAACTTGGCTTCAGCAATCCATTTTCTGGACTTAACTGCTTGGTTTAGTGGACTAAGTGCATGTGTATTTGGACCCTGGTTCAATTTTGGATGCTGTTCTCAGCCTTAGGAATCTGGTCAGCTCTGCAGGTGCTGGAAATAGGGAATGCCAACATTAATTTATCTCCTCTATAGAAAGGGAAATAGATCACTACAAAATCATCAAAGGAAGCAGAATGGACCAGGCCAAAACTATATAAAAATAATTTTAAAATTAAAAAAGACAAAACAAACAAACAAAAAAACACCTAAGAATCCAAAGGAATCTTCTTATCTATAAGAATGGAGGGGAAGCCTGGATGGTTCAGCAGGTTAAGTGCTCTCTTTGCAGCCACCGGGACAGAGGATGGAGTCCTGGCACTGGTCCATGCAGACTCATGTGCTGAACTGGGGTGTGCCCCACTCCTGCCCTGCATGGTCCCTGCCCACCTGTGTGGAATAAACACACAACGAAAAAAAAACTGATGGTGTATAGCTATGGAGACTGCGCTGGGCCCTCCCCGCTCTTTCTGTTTCTCTCTGTCTCTGTCAAAAACAATAAAATAAATCTTTAAAAACAAATAAAGAAATAAAAAAGAAGGGAAAGCAAGAATATTATGATTGGGGTTTTAGACTCCAATAAGACAGGCATTTTTGAAGTCTGTTTGGAAGAGTTTCCTAACTCAGTGATTCATGAAACTTCTTTCTCCATTAATGTGAGATTCTTAAAACAAATGCAGGTCAGACATCACAATGGATCTACTAGAAAGAAACATTGGAAGCATCATCTAGGAGCAGTTTTCACGAGAGAAATGGCTCACGTATCAAACAATATTTAAATAAGAAATTAAGATTTAACTAGGCAATAGGCAAAAGGAAAACTACTGAAAGAACCTTTATATTTATTTACTGGTTTTTGAAGATGTTATATTGGGGGCGTTGATATTGTTAACATGAGGATTACAGGTTCGTATTTGCCTAAAGCAGAAAAACTTTCCCTTTCTATTCATTTCATCATTAAGTGCCATTAAAAAAAAGAATTCCAACTATGCAACCTTGCCAAAGCAAATTATAAATCTTATTCACTTGCATTATTTTTTTTCTCTAACTCCACAAATAAACACAAGGGCACAATGTTTTAAACTCCATTTCTAAATAGAACAATTTTTAAAATTTATTGAATCATGTTCCTCAGATTTTTCTACAAATACTCTCCAATAGTTAATCCCTTGTATTTTTGTGGAAAGAGCAAAAATCAGAATTCTACACCCTACATGTATAACAAAGATATTTGGTAGGTAGCAGTTGGAAAACAGAAGTTTGAAAATTCCTAAGTATTGAAGTATTTCACAATCTAAATATTCATGAGCACCCTCAAAGTTTCTGTATAATTGGCATAACTTGTTTTAATATTTATATGATTGACCTTGCCCTAGATTTCACTTACTAAAGTTAGCGAATGGTATTTTTGATGAGCAGCCTGCTATTTCTGGTTGTTTTATCAGTTAAAATGGCATTTCATGTTTTAAGTTAAAGAAGTCACAGTCAATAATTTTATAAGTCAGAATATCCTTCTAAATGGGCAATTAAAAATAAAACACTTCCACTGATGAACAGTATTTCTTTTCTTTTTTCTTTTCTTTCTTTTTTTTTTTTTTGTTTGCTTTAATAAGCCAAACCTTTGGACCTTTGATTCCCCTATTAAACATTTTTGAAGTATAAAAAATACTATGTTTTGTAATTACGTTTAAAATACAGCTTTAAAATACTTAAATATGATCCAAAATGTCTTTTGGTGGTTTTGTCTCCATTATAATTCAGAAAGACTTTACCTATAACATGTATGCTTGATTTAAGGCCTGTACTAACTGAAATGCCTACCTGCACTATTTTCTTTTGACCATCAGTAACTGTGAGCTAATGCCAATTTTGTTTTCTATTTCTATTAACTACCCTACCTCTCAACTAGATAAGGTTAAATGGCAAAAAATAAAATATAGAAAAGTTATATTTCTAAATTGAATTCACAAATACTTCTATTATGTTTATCTGATCGATTCTCAGAAACATTTTATTATTGTTGTATGATTCTTTATATTATAGCTTTGATTTCTGTAGACTCCTGTGCTTTAATTAAGCTAATATCCATCACAGGGAGCTCATCACAGTTAAGGGGTCAAAAATTAATAAATTAAATTAAATTCACATCTTTGAAAATAAATGACATAAAATAATAACATGTAACAAAGATAAAATTACACTTACATATTAATAGAATTACAGCATAAATAATACTTATCTGGACAAAACCTGCTTTGCAATTTATTAAAAAGATCATAAACTCTAAACTAAAATTGTTAATGAATAAATGCCACAGGGAGATACTAATTTCTCACCCACCTAAGAAAAGTTAAAAATTACTGCCATTACAAAAGAGGAGGTAAAACAAGAGAAATTCATCTACTTCTGACAGGAATGTAAAGTCCAACCTCTTTATGAAACAGATTGATATTGTCACCTGTTTGAAATGATATGCACATTTCATCAATATGCAGTTACACTCCTAGGAACGTATTCTAGAGCAGTGTTTTGCAAATGTATGTTTTAATTACTTGGGATTCTTCTTTTAATTGAGATTCAAAAATTAATTCTGGGTAGATCCTTAGGGAGTACATTTCTAACAGTTGCCTAGAAGTTGCTGATACTTCTATACACATCACACAGCGAGTCGCAAGGCCCCAGAGAAAATAATGCACATTTTCTGCTAGGATACATATAAAAAGACAGACATATGTCGGTCTTTTTCATAAAAGTCAAAAACTGGACTTAACATAAGTACCTATCAAAAGTGAGTTGGATAAACTGTGGCACATTCAAACAAGAAAATATTGCACATCAATGAAAATAAAATTGTGATAACTACACGCAGCAAATGTTGAAAGAAAAAAAAGCCACAATTATTTCATTTATATTGAGAACCTTAATAGACAAATCTATAATATATGGTACAGAAATTATATTCATGCTTCATAAAATAATAAAGAATGCAAGAAAGTACTTACCATAAAGTAGGGCAATGTTGACCTTTCCTAACTTTAATGGTAAGAGAAAGTATTATGATTAAAATAAGACATGACAGGGAAGCCGGGATGGCTCAGTGTGTTAAGTGCTCACTTTGCAGCGCTGGGGACCGAGGATCGAATCCCAGCCCCGGCCCCAGCCCTTGCGGACCCATGTGCTGAAATGGGGAGTGCCCCCAGTTCAGTTCTCTCTCTGTGTCTGTATCTCTCTCTCTCTCTCTCTCTCTCTCTCTCTCTCTCTCTGTCTCTCTGTCAAAAACAGTAAAAAATTAGAAAAAAATAAAATAAAATAATAATAAAATATGACATGAAAGAAGCTTCGGGGGTGTTAATATTCCCATTAAGCATAATGATTTTAAGCAGTACATTCATGTTGTATGATCTTATACCGATGTATATTTTATTTCATAAAATTAAAAATAATAGAAAAAATGAAGAAATGCAATTTTATCAAGAAGACATTGCAAAGTAACAGAAGTAATTGTAGAAAGTAGAAATTATATTAGGAACAAAATAGAATAAAAAATACCTGAAATCACAACAGAGGAAAAAGTTTACAATAAATATTGTAAACATTGGATTTAATAACGTAAATAAAAGTTTTGAGGAAGTCACACAAAATAAGTAAAAAGAGTGAATTATATTTAGGTAAAATGTAATAGGCATGAACAGACAAGAGAAATCTAGAGTAAACATTACCAGTTTCGTCAGCAATATCATTTACGCCTATAAATCATGGAGATATAGTCCAATCAACACAAAATGAACCTTAATAAAAACAACTTGAAAATGGCAAAGTAAAACAATAAAATGCTGGCAGTAAGTATAGGATCGATCTTTAAAGATGGAATTAAGATCTAAAAATAAAGTTAGTTTGTGATAGCAAAACTAGGACGTATTTACTATAATGCAATCTTTGAAATAAAAGCCACCTAATACAAAAGTAGTTTATTAATAAAAACTTGGGTAAATCTTTTCTAAGTAATATAGGTGACTAGCTTTCTAGGAAGAAGAGGAATTTCAGGTGGATGGAGGGAAGGGGCCTAAGGTATTAGTGTTGTTTCTCATTTTAATGTATTGTGATATTAGGTATTCCTTACTGTCTGTTCATTCTCCATCCAAGACTTCTCACTTCTACAGTATTCTGTGCATCAAAGGGGAGGAATTTGGAAATATTAATAAATGTCCCAGAATCACTTTTCATGTTCACTTCTAGGTTAGAGTCTGTCAATGAGAGGAACTTGCTCAACATGCAAAAGCCAAGGAAAAGCCCTGGTTTTTGTTGAGAGTTACAGACCAACAGCAAGTTCTTGTGATCACCTGAACAGGTGCTACAGGCAGCTGAGGTAGTTCGTAGCAATTTTTCTACAAACTACAAGTTCGCGCATAAGTTCTTATGACTCCCTGCTTCTGTTTCGCAGGGAGTAGGCTTTGCTCAGGGTGTTGAGTCTTTCGGTGTTGCAAGCAGCTCAGAAGGCCTGCTACTGCCTCGCTGTCTCCCATCACCCTGCCAGTGTTGGGTAAAGCTCTCACTCCTGTATTAGAATTCATGCTACTACAAACACTTACCATTTACAGTAACTTCTGCTTTCCTGCCTGAATTCTGCCTCACTCCTGTAATGGAGAAATTGAGAAAAATTTTATTTGATGTTATAAAAATAATTTCTAGTAAATCTAGGCTATAACTCTTCTAATTATGGAAGGGTGGGGGATAGAGGAGGTGGGAACATATTAAACAGAATATGTGTATATTTAAGTATATGTATTTATTACACAAACATTGAAGCAAGCGTAAAAGCAATGATAGGAGGCTAAAGGCTAATAATAAACAAATAGTACAGGATGCAGGGATGGCTCAGCAGGTTGAGCACTCACTTTGCAGCTTCAGGGTCCGAGAATCAAATCCTGGCCCAGCCCTGCCCATGTGGACCCATATGCTGATCTAGGGTAAGCCTCCTATGTGGGAGGCCCCGGCCAAGTTCCTGCCTTGTGCGGCCCTGCTCACACCTGTGGAGTGAAACCACATGGAAAGCAAAACAAAACAAAACAAAAACTAATGATATACAACTTTGGAGACTGTGCTGCATCCTTCCCCTTCTCTTTGTCTCTCTCTCTCTCTGTCAAAAAAAATCAATAAAAATAAATCTTTAAAGAAGTAAATAATAGAGTAAAATATTAATATTGGACACAGCTAAATACAAGTCAGAAATCCTTACATAAGAGTACTCAGATTTTTTTAGTATGCTGAAGAACAAAAATCTTGAACGGAACTATATACGGTACTGTTCTGAATATTAGTCAATGCCATTAAAAACTACAAAAATAGCATAACTGCATTATATGTTATGCATTATGTTATATATAATATGGTTATATGTTGTAATATACATTATAATATAACATACTTGTATTGTGATATATTATAAGCATCAGGAGACAAATATTACTTGAAGGAAGCATGGGGAGCTATATACCACAAAATAATGTTAAAAAACCTGAAATATGTTTAAAACATAAGAGCTCATTGAGTTTGTTGGTTACAAATAAATATACATGTAACAACACAGTCATTTTTCTGTAAAAAGACAGTGACATAAAGATAATAGAAAAAATAAGGTATAATAGAAATGTATATTATATATTTATATATTATGCATAATGCATATATTGTACAGTATGCAAATATATAACAGAAGAAATTATTTTATTCATAGAAGCATAATGGCCACAGTAACTACATCAATACAACATGAAACTATTAAAAGAACATAGTAGATGCATTAGCATTGACATGGGAAGTACCAATATTCCGACACTGAATAGTTTTTTTCTTTTAACGAATATAGGTGTTTATTACATGTGTATACTATGAATTTGGAAATAAGTATATTGTACTGTTAACAGTGGATATTTCTAGGTCTTGGGCTATTTGTGATACTTTTTCAACTTTAGACATTTCTTTTTTATCTGAATTTTTGAACTATGTTTTACTTTTATCATCAGAAAAATCAAGCCATTTTATAAGATACAAGTTCTGTGTTGGTTCTTTCAGTGGATGAAAGAATTTTATATTGTATCCTAGATTTATTGAAGCACAAGATAGACAAAGTAGAATGCAATTACATAGTACTTCTATACCTATTGCTTTATTTACCTTATATAATGTATTGAGATATAGAACTATGACTTCAATGAAAATGAATCCTGTGAGCCAGTCATTTTGTGGATAGATTTATTTTTATGGTTTCCTTAGTGTTTGTGTGAACAGGAAACAGATATAACATGAGAATGGGAATGATAAAATAACTCATTCTGTACCTTCTTCTATTGATAGGCATAAGTAATACCTTATGTTTATGTATCACCTATCTTAGAGAACAAAGTATGTTTATAGACCTCTCGTCTTCATTAGAACATCCCTATGTCTGCATGCAGCGAACCAGGAGATGACCATCTGAATAAACGAAGTCAAACAATTATCTAAAGACAGCTAAGTCTTTTGTAATTCTTGGCCAATTAAAGCTAGTACATTTATTTTCTCATTTTATTTAGTTGGTTGCCTGGTTTGATAGCATGACTGGGTTTTAATATTGTGCACAATTGTGCTAAAATAAGGTCAAACTGCCACAGTATCTATACTTTTCAAAATATTTATCACATTAAAGGGTAATTAGTGTCACACTGAAGTCCTAGTAGAGGAAATTGTCCATATTCTTATTTGTATAAAACCCAATTGCCTAACTTTTTAATTGAGATTTGTGACATGTTGGAAGATTTATATTAAGAAAAACATCTAAAACTCAATCTCCCAATCACTCTTTCATTTAAAGTTTAACAGCTACTGAGAGCCTACTGTATATACCCTGGACATGCAAAGATGAACATAATCTTTTAAGGAATACAGTTCATTGGATACCAAAACAGTGTATTAAAATGAAAGTGAACATAAATTGGTAATTCTAAGACAATTGTCTAATTACCTACTAAATCAAGAATAATCTGAGCAAAAAGTCTAAGGAAAGCATTCTAAGCAGGACAGATATCTTTGAGAAAGAACAAAATTGTTCTATATCCTGACAAAACCTATATCTATTGTGGCTATAACAGAAGCTGAGTAAGGTGAAATGGCAGAAAATGACGTTTAGGAGGTATTCTTATATATAATACAACATTAACCAGTACCCTAAGGGAAGCCATTGACGTGGGAATGAATGGCACGTTAGAATTTGTATCACTTTGGCATAAATTTGAGTGAAGAGAATGGAATGGTGTTCTTATCACTAGAAGGGTGTGATTAGACTAGAAAGCATAAACCATTACCTTTACCAATATACATTCCTCACAATTAAATCTGCACAGGGCCAGGTAAAATGGAGACTGAAATTACAGACTCTGGACCCTGATCTCTTGGCATTGGTGGGTTCTGGCAAACTGTGTGTCCAGTTTGTGTGATCATTGGGAAAGTCATTATTTTAATTCTGTCTATTAAGCTATAAAAAATGGCAATAATAATAGTACCTCTTAAAGCTATTATACAAAAATAATTAATACATGTAACAGAGTGCAAAATCTCTGTAAGTGTTAACAGTTTTGTCTTGTGAAACACCTCTAATTATCTGTTTTTCAAAGTGTTTTAATCATGAGTCTTCCATTACAGTAAATTCCACTTTTCTTGTCAGAGAGCTCCCTACATTCTCATGCTACTTTTTTGGTATTCTTTTTCTCCTTTCTCTTAGAAATCTTTTGTAATGCTGTGGTGAGTATCTTGTTCTTTAGTCTTCCACCACGTATAAAGGCCTGATACTGTGAGAACCTACTTTTTTTCTTCATCTGACTGATGTAAATGCGAAGAGGAAAGTTTGATAAAAGCGAGACTGAAACCAAATTACAGTGGATGAGTTCACTGATCCTTGTTTCAGGTAATGAAGGCGTCTTGAAGACCCATGAGGAAGGAAGGCAGAGGGTTCTGATTCTAGGGACCAAAACAGTGTCAAATCTCAGTCCACACAATCTCAGCCAAAGGATGAATTCGTTCGTGTCTTTTTTATCTGTCTCAGTCCAAGGGGGACATTTGGATTGGGAAAAAAGTAAGTAGGATCTTTAACCATTCACTCGTTCAAACAAAAATATCAAGTGCCTGATGACTTTTATTGTTCTGTTGTGTTTGTTCTGTTTTGTTGTTTTGTTTTTTGGTCCCTGTCTTTATCATTGAGGATACAGAAATAAACCTGGTGCCAATTTTTCCTTGAGATGTGTAGCTAGTGGAAGAAACAATTAGGGAACAGGCAATTAAAGACCAGTGTTGTAAGAGCTGAAATGGGGCAAATT
>PVKE010051997.1:0-10468 GCA_004027555.1 Craseonycteris thonglongyai | reverse complement strand
CGGGACGTCTGGTCACTCTACCTTATAAATCTGTTACTTCATAAATACAAAGCATACACTACCATATTTGTCAAAATCAACTTTTCCAGGACTCTGAAAATTAACCAAAGGTCTGCCATAACCTGAGGAATATTTGTTAAAGAAAATCTGCTAAATCTCTGAAGAGTGAGCTTTTTGTTCATTTAAGTTACCTTACTACTATCACCCTTTCCCTAGCTCTGGAGTAGCCTTGAAAAACAGAAGCCTCTTAATCACAGTAGTTTTTAAAAGCATCAGCTTAGCAGTCACCATAAGGGGCAGACTACATATGGAACTCCTAAAAAGCCCTATGCTGAGACAACTGCCATTATCTGACCTGCCTTGCAGAAAAGAACCCCGTAGAAACCCCATTCATGGGTATTTTCCATTATTTAAGCAGATTGGTGATTGCTGTGCAGAAAAAGCTGTATCCCCAAGGCATCTGTCAAAAATAAGCATCTGCAATTGTTTAGTACCACAGCTGCTAGAGGCTATGGTGCTATTTAGGGAGAAGAGCTTGGCCAAAGGTTTATAAGGAAGATCTGAGAAATAAGATATTCATAAGGGACTTTGTAAAGCTGACATATTCCTAGAAGTCCAGGAGGCCAGACATGTGCAGGGCTGTGTGCATGCCCCCCAAAGACCTGAGAAGGCCTCAATGTTTTCAGCTCTGGATAAACCCGAGGCTTTACGCAAGCAGGAAATAAAGACAAAGGCAGTTTTAAATAGTCTAAGAATAAAGATGTTTCCCAAAATATACACTGAGTCCTTTTGCAAAGGTTGGGAGAGTTATTGGTTCAAGGTATCTATGGAAATGCCTGACAAACCATTAGCTGAGCAGAGAATTTAGTGTATGTACATACACTAAAATTATAAAGAATAAAGACTTTATTTACATCATTAGTCCAAAACAGTCACTTAGAAACCAGAAACAACAACTGTGAGGTTGGGGGAAATTTGATTCCCAGAGTTGAAATTCTTTATTTTATATTATTCTCAATATGGTATTTTAAACAAAAACACAAAATACACAAAGAAATAAGACAGTCCATACATAAGAAGAAAAAACAACAATAGAAACAAGTCCATTAGGTGGCCTAGTGGGTAGACATACTACGCAAAGATTTTAAATAAGCTAAAAATGTAAAAAAAGCAGGGAAGAATTCCCCAAATCATTCTATGTGGTACATAATTGCCTTGATACCAAAACAAAGCAATGATATTAAAAGAAAACTACAAACTAATATCCCTTATAATAGATTAAAAATAATCAAAAAAATACTAGCAAACTAAATCTAGCAACATTTAAAAATAGTAACACACTATGAATCACTATGACGAAATAAAATTTACTTCAAGAATGGAAACTGGTTTAATATCCAAAAATCAATGTAAGACACATTAATATAATAAAAGAAAAAAAACACATGTTATCTTCTTAATCCAGAAAAAGTATGACAAAATCCAACACCCTCTCATAAAAACATGCAACAAACTATAAATAAAGGAAACTTTAACAGCTTGATAAAGGGCATCTATAAACAAAACCCAAGGCTAAAAACATTGCGGTGAAAGAATGAATACTTTCTCTTTAATATAAAAACCAAGAGAATGATATACACTCTTGTCATGTCTGTTCAATACAGTACTGGAGGTTCTAGCCAGGACAAGCTGACAAAAATGAATGAATGAATGAATGAATGAATGAATGAATAAAATAAAAGGCACTGTATTTCTAAGGAAGACAAAATAATTTCTACTTGCATGTTTTGATCTTGTATATAGAAAATCCTAGAGAACCTACTGAAAACTATCAGAAATATTAAGTGAATTCAACAAGGTTACAAGACACAAGATCAGTGAACAATAAAAACAATGACATTTCTACTCATTAGCATTAAAAAATCCAAAAATAAGTTTGAAAAAATATCATTTATAATAGCAACAAAAAGAACAAAAGAACAAAAGAACAAAAGAACAAAAAGAACACCCAGAAATAAAGTTTAAAAGGTGCAAATCTTCTACAGCGAAAACTATAAAACTACAGAAGAAGCTAAAGACTTAAATAAATGGAATGTTATCCCATATTCAAGGATCAGAAATTTAATACTATTAAGGTGGCAATGTTTCAAATTGATCTATAGATTCAGACAATCCTTATCAATATCTCAAGCTGGCTACTTTGTAGAAATTGACAATCTGACCTAAGATTTATATGAAAATGTAAAAGGCCCAGAATAACCAAAAGTCTTTAAAAAGAGGAACAAAGTATGGAGAACTCATACTTTCCAATTTCAAAACTTACTATAAAGGTACAGTAATCATGACAATGCGTAACTAATATAAAGCTAGACATACAAATCAATGACAAATAATTGAAAGTCCAGAAATAAACTTACATTTCTCGTTAAATACTTTTTTTTTTTTTTAAACAATAGACTTTTTTTTTTCCAGGTTTAGTTTTGCAGGAAAATTGAGCAGAAAGTAGAGAGTTCTCATATACTCCCTCATTCTCCTTCCACCCTTAGTTTCCTTATTAATATTTTGCATTAGCATGGTTACTTTTAAGAACTGATAAGCCAATATTGATACACTATTATTAACTAAAGGACATAGTTTACCTTAGGCTCACACTTTCTGTTTTACTTTTATGAGTTTTGATAAAAATAGAATGTATCTATCATTACAGTATCAAGGCCAACTGGTTTTAACAAATATACCAAGGCAATTTTATAGAGGTAAGAATTGTGTTATCAACAAATAGTGCTGGAACAACTGAATCTCCACACACAAAAGAATGAAGTTAAGCCCCTATCTTACACTATATACAAAAATTTTAAATCGATCATAGACAAAATATAAAAGCTAAAACTATAAAACTCCTAAAATAAAACACAGAAGTACATCTTTATAACCTTAGATTACTCAATGGTTTCATAGAAACACTACCAAAAAAGCACAAAGAAAAAAACCAGATAATTGTGACCTCATCAAAGACAATTCTATAAACAACACCATCAAGAAAGTGAGAGTACAACCCACAGAATAGAAGAAAATATTTGCAAATCATGTATCTGACATGGGACTTATATTGAAAATATATAAAGAACTCAACAATAAAAAAGCAAATAATCTAAATAAAAACATGGGCAAAAAATATGAAGACATTTCTCCAAGGAAGATATACAAAAGGCAATTGCACATAAAAAGATGTGCAGCATAATTAGTCATTAGGGAAATACAAATCAAAACCACAATGATATACTATCTCATATCCATGAAGATAGCTAAAATTGAAATGTAGTCAATATGGTAAGGATGTGGAGAAATTAGACTCTTCACAAATTGCTGGTGAGAGTAAAAAATGGTTCATCCATTTTAAAAATAGCCTGGTAATTCTTTAAAAGGTTAAACATTGTTACCATATTACTAAGCAATACCATTTCTAGGCATACACTCATGAAATGAAAACATATGTCCAATAAAATCTTGTACATAAATATTCATGGCCACATTATTTGTTTAATAATCAAAAAGTGGAAATAGCTCAAATATCCAGAAACTGATGAAGAGATAAATAAAATGTGGTATATCCATACAGCGGAGTATTATTTAGCAATAAAAATGAAGTATTGATACATGCTATAACATGGATGAACCTTGAAAACATTATGCTAAATGAAGGATTCCTGTCACAAAAACCACCAAGTATATGATTACACATACTGGATAGACTAGGGAAATTTTAGACACAGCAAGTAGATTACTGGTTGCTAAGACTCGGGGGAGAGGGAAATTACTACCCCTAACCAGTAATGGGCAAGGGGGCTCTTTTTGGAGTGATGACAATATTCTAAAATTTGATTGTACTGATGGTAGCACAATGAGTATGTTAAAGCCACTAATTGTATACACTTCAAATAGGCAAAATTATGGTATGTAAATTATATCTTAAGAAAGCTACTAAAAATCACATGTATGGTCTTTCCTCTCAAGAAACTGACAGTACAAAGTTGGCAAGCATGGACCAAGACATATGATCTCAGCTCTATCACTTCATTGTCCCTTGGGAAGAAAACTATCAAAACTGCATGAAGAATTTTTACAAGATGTTCATTTATACCACTAATTTCAACTTTGCAGAAAGATAAAACTGGTTGATCTATCACTTCCACTCTTAGGATAGTAAGGATTATATTAAAAACTAAAAGTAGACATATATTTCTTATCAATTATATTTATGTTTACCTCTTTTTCCTTAAGTAAAGCTTCATGTTTTTCTTCAAGTCGCTTCATTTCAAATGCTAGTGTGTCTGCCCTTTTGGATTCAGAGGAAAGTTTAATATGTAGATCCTGAACCTATTGTCAGAAACAAACGTAAAAAACAAAAGAGTATATGATATTGAAAGTTTTTAAGAGTTCAATAAATGAGAAGCTGATTTTAAGTAAAAGTTTTAGTAAGACTATAGTCTAATTTTAAAATTTTATTTTATTGTTTTTGACAGAAAGAGAGACAGAGAGAAGTGGGGAAGCCCAGAGCAGTCTCTACAGTTGTACATCATCAATTTTTGGCATGGTTTTGTTCCACACAGGTGGGCAGGGGCTGCACAGGGCAGGAACCGGGCCGGGGGCCTCCCACATGCGAAGCACTCTCCTGCAAGCTGGGGGCCGAACCAGGAGCCTCACACATTGGCAGCTCACCCCAGCGAGAACTGAACTGGGGGCCTCCTGCATGGGATGCACACAGGTGCACACAGGTCTGCACAAGGCAGGGGCAGGGGCTTGATCCTCGGACCCTGGAGCTGCAAAGCGAGCACTTAAGCCCATGAGCTATCCTGGCTTCCCCTGTAGTCTAATTTTAAATATTTGTGGAACTAGCATGTAGATGAGAAGAATTAACATAAATTTAAAGATACACAAGTAACAATTTAGCCAAAAATAAACAATCATCTTTATACTAATTTTTGTCTAGGTTGTTTGATAAATAACAAAACAGATTATTTTAGTTTACAGCTCCATTATCCAGGCATTTATCACTGGTTTCCAGAAAAGAAAAGAATAAAATGTCCCCCCAAAATATATAAGCTCAAAAGCTCATAAATATGTAAAATACCTAGATTACTCAAATTCAATTATCAACTATTAAAATTATAGATAGAAATTTATCATAGGTTCACGGTTAACTAAGGCAATGTTTCTTTACTTGTATGCTATTCTTAAAGCATCAAATGAAATAACGTTGAGGTCTTTCAATTTTAATGATTAAACTATTAAGGTATTTTCTTACCTGTCTCTTGTATGTTTCTAATTGTGTACGTGCTGCATTTGCCTTCTTTAATTCTTCTTCTAAGCTGACTGTATTATGCATATACATCATGTTTGTTTCCTGTAAAGTTTTCACCTGCTTTCGAAGGTCACTCAGATCTTGTAGCTTCTGACGATATATTTCAACTGTTGACTCCAGTTTATTTGCTTTATCAGAGGTAGCTCTTTAATAATAAAGATTAAACATCACTGTGTAACAACTAGTAAATGCACATAATTTAATTCTGACTATAAAATGAGTCTTCCAAATACAGTTTCAATTAGAAAAAAAAAAGAGAAATAATAAACTTGGTGAGAACTCTGGAAACAGACTCAGGCCTAAAACTGTCTAAAGTTCAGTCTTTTTGTTATAAAGGCATCAAATTAAAAGTGTTTTTGCTAAGCAAAATAAGCCAGACAGAAAAAACTAAGAACCATATGACTCCACTCATATACGGAATATAAAACTGAACACAACAAAAAAACAAAAACTCATGGACACAGTCAATAGTTTAGTGGTTACCTGAGGGTAAAGGGGAGGCGGAGTAGAGAGTAGAAAGCAGAGAGTAGGGAGGGGACATCAAATATATGGTAACGGAAAGAGAACTAACTCTGGGTGGTGAGCACATAATGCAATGCATAGACAACGTAATGTAGAATTGCACATTTGGAACCTGTAATTTTTACTAACCAATGTCACTTCAATAAATACAAAAATAAAAAAATAAAATAAATAAAAGTGTTTTAAGTTTGACATAGTGAATTATCAAATGTTACATATTACCACAATGTTTCTAAAGAATGGTTCTACAAATATAATTGGAACAATTCTGAGCTTCTCTGCAGCTTATGAATCAATTGTGCTTTGTGCATAATATTTAGTATAGTTTTGCTCCAAGTATCTGATATGCTTAGGAAGTTGATTCAACTTAAACAATTTGTCTGAAAAAGCACTTCTCTTTAGAGTTGTGCTTATCTGACCAACTGGGCTAGAACAAAAATAAGTAAATATACAAATCAAATCACTATCACATGAAGATTCAAATGAATGGTTATAAGCATTGTTACAAAGGAACATTAAAAATTATACCAACGAAATGTCTAATTAAGAAAATTTAACAGAAAATAAAAAAAGCCTGTTAGCTTCAGTAATATTTCATAGGCAAAGCTAAATATAAATCTTACATTGTCAAATACAAAAGAACCCTAGGATGACCCTAAAATAAATGTTAGAATTCTTATCTACATGGGATGTTTGGAAAAAATCTAGCCATTATCAATATAACATTGTCATAGTGCATGGCTGGATACTTTCAGGACAGCCCTTCTTTGTTTATCTATATTTTATCAAATGGCAAAATAAGGCTTGTGACAACACATTTCCTTACATAAAAATTTCACAGGATAAACTAATGAGTACCAGGTCAAGCTAAATGTATCTAAATGTAACTCAACTTCTAAAATTTTAAGAAAAAGGGATCATTTTAGGTTTATGGATACTAATATGAAGTTGTCCTAACAAGAATTGAATGTTATCCTTAAACTGCAATTATCATCAAGCATAAAAAAATAAAGATGAGGATCTTGGATAAAAACTGATCAATAAACAATACATAGGGATAACTCTAAGAGTCCATGATTAAAATATGGAATGCTTAAATGACTAAGTAAAACTTAGAAGTGACATAATTATGTTTAGACATGCCATACCTAAGAACATCTATTTCATCTTTCAGGGCTCTTGTTTCCTCAGCAAGACTAGTCAATTCATCATTCCTATGCTGAAATTCAATTAGTTGCTTTTCAAGTTCTTCACAGTGAACACGGTAATCATCTTTTGCAGCTTCAAGCCTGTATAAAAAAATACACATTTATTATATAATTTCCATCATTTATTTTCTTACTGAGACATGAGCTTAGCAAGACTTACTTCTAAATATTTTTTTGTTTGTATGTTTTTTAGTTCAACATTCAAAAGAAGAAAGATTAAAGAATAACATATTTTTGAGTTCTTGGTTTTGAAACAGGTTTGGGAAGTAAACAATGTTCTAAATTTTCATTTTCACTTCTGAAACAGGAATTTTAATGTCAAAACAGGAATTGTAATATAAAAAATGAAGAGAAAAACGTAAATGTAGGTATTAAAATTATTCAAAAATATACATAGCATGTAAAGTGATAAAATATTAACACTAAAACTGTGATAAATTTACGGTAATTCATATCCTACAGCAACAAAAATTAAAATAACAGTACAGTGATTAAAATCAAATACTAAAAAAATTATTTGATCAACCCAAAAACTGCAGAAAAAAAAAAGGACCAAAAGAATAGATATAAATAATGAAGATTAACATATTGCTAGGCCTAGAAGAACCACATCAAAAATTACATAAAAGTCAAAGGGACTAAAAAACCATACCAAATGAAAAAGGCTGAGACTCAGGGATGCTGGGATAGCTCGGTGGTGGATCATTTCCCTTGCCCTGGCCCATGCAAAGTCATATGCTGAACTGAGTGAGGCACAACTGGTAACCAGCTGGATGGCATGGTGGCTGCCAGGATGGCCCCTGGTTTGGTTCCTGCCCCATGTGGCCTCACATCCACCTGTGTGGAATGAAACCATGTCACAACTAATGATGTACAGCTATGGAGACTATTTTGGGTCCTCCTCTCTTCTCTCTTTCTCTCCTTCTCTCAAAAAACAATGAAATAAATCTTTTAAAAATTAATAAACCATATTAAAAGAATGTAAAAGGAAAATACTATCTTTTCAAGAAGCAGAAAAATCATATGACAAAATTCGACACCAATTAATGGTAAAAACTTTTAGCAAACCAAAAGTAAAAAGACATTCCCCCTTCAATTTGATAAAAAGCACACTAAAAACTTTATTGCTAGCTTCATATTTAAAGGTACTTAATTGAACATGTCCCCCCTAAGTCTTAGAATAAAACAAGATGTCTGCTTCTGTTCAAAGCAAGAAAATAAATACAAGAAAGAAATAATAAACAAAAGAGGCAAAGCTCTATCAATAGGTTAGATGATTGTAGATCCCTTCAAACTTTCTAAATAAACAATTATTAGAATTAAATGAACAAGACATAAAGGTTTCAAAATACAGATTTCAAGATACAAAATAAAAGTCTCCATACACAAAAATCAATTGTGTATTTACATATTGGTGGCAAAATTTCAGAATAACTTTAATTGCATCTGTGCCAAAAATATAAAATACTTGGGAATAAAGTGAACAAAAGATATGTAAGACCTCTATGCAGGAAGCAACAATGCTGAAAGAAATTAAAGACTTAACTAAATGAAGATGCCATATTCACAGATTGATATCTCAATTGTATTCAGAATTTCTATTACATACAATCAAAATTATAATCACAAAGGTTTTCTTTATAGAAACTCACTAGCAGATTCTCAATTTATGTGACAATGAAAAAAACTTGCAACAGCCAAAACAAATTTTGAAAAGACAGAACAAAGTTGGAATAATTATACTACCTGATTTTAAAGGACCTATTTTTGAACTACAGTAATTAAGACTGTGTCACACAGGCACACAGACAAACTGATCAATGAAGAACTGAGAATCCAGAAAATTACCAAAATTTTATGGTTATGTCATTTTTCACAAAGGTGTCAAAACAATTTGTTGGAGTAAAATAAAAATCTTTTCAAATGATATTGAAACAAGAGAGAGATACTCATGTGGAAAACAAAAACAGAGCATGACCTCCACAACTCACACGATTTTCAAAAAATCAATTCAAGATGGATCATAGGTCTAAATGTAAAAGTCAAAACTATGGAAGTTCCAGAAGAAAATACTAGAGAGCACCTCCACGACATGGGAGTAGACAAAGATTTCTTGGATGGTATACAAAAAGCACTCATCTTAAAACTATTGATAAATCAAACTTCATCTAAGTTAAGAACCTTTACTCTTTGAAAGACACAATTAAAAAAAAATGAAAAGGCAAGCCACAGAATGGGTGAAATATTATTACAAATGTATCTTACAAAGGATTTATATCCAGAATATATTTTTTAAAAACTCATATAACTCAGTAAGACAAACAATTCAATTTAAAAAGAGGGTTACACTGAGAAGAGACAATTCACAAATTGTATTTCTAGTAAGTATGAGAATGTAGGCATATCACATCATTGGTGATCAGGCAAATGCAAATTAAAGCCACAATTAAGATATCCCTACACATTTCCTGGACTAGCTAAAATTAAGAAGACTGGTAAGACCAAGGTATGTCATACAGGCCGAGCAACTAGAGCTGACTAGCAGTAAACACAGACACTGCAAATGTAAAATGATATGACCACTTTAGAGAATTGCTTTCCAGTATCTTTTGAAACTAAACACAGACCTACTGTGTAACTCAGCAATAAAACTGTGTATCTGCCAATGAGAAATAAAAATATATATATATGCTCAAATAGTCTTGTATGCCATTGTTCATACCAGCTTTATTTACATTAGCCCAAATCTGAAAACCCAACTGTCCAACTAAAGAAAAAAGCATGAACAAAATGTGCTATAATGTGGAATTATTTTATGTAATAGAATACTCTGAAATAAAAAAGAATAAATTTCTGTTACACTCAATGACATGGGTAAATCTTACATACAAGCTGAACAAAAAGTCAGTCGCCACAACATGGATGGACCTTGAGACCACCTTATTAAGCGAATTAAGTCCGACTGAAAGAATCAGGAAACATATGACTTCACTTAAATAGGTGGATTATAAAACTGAAAGTAACAAAGACACAGAGACCTACAGACACACTCAATAGCTTGGTGATTACCTGAGGGATGAGGAGGAGCAGGGAGGGAGAGTGGGGAGGGGAGGTGGGAATGGGCACCAGCATTACGAACACACTCAATAGTTTGGTGGTTACCTGAGGAAGGGGAGGAGCGGGGAGGGAGAGTTGTGGGAGGAGGTGGGAGTGGACACCGGATATATGGTGATGGAAGGAGAACTGATTCTGGCTGGTGAGCACATAATGCGATACATAGGTGATGTGATGTGGACTTGTACATCTGGAAACTAATTGTTACCAATCAATGTCACCCCAATAAACTTAACAATAAAATTAAAAAAAAAAAAAAAAA
>PVKE010051996.1:0-10468 GCA_004027555.1 Craseonycteris thonglongyai | reverse complement strand
ATAATGCTGGTGCCCTCTCCCACCTCCCCTCCCTCTCTCCCTCCCCCCTCCTCCCCTTCCCTCAGTCAATCACCCAGCTATTGAGTGTGTCCATAGGTCTCTGTCCATTATTTTTTTAATAAAACATGTGCTGAGTTTTGTGTATCTTTCAGTCTCAATCCACATATTTGAAGAATAATGCTCCCCAAGAACTGCTGTTAACCCCTTTGGACAACCAACCTTGATTGTACTCAAAATTAAAATTTATGTGGCTGCCTGGTGATCCCTTTCTTGTTAAATTTGACACACTATTTCCAAAAACAGATGGGTAGTAAGTACACTTATCAGGGGGGATCACTCCATAAATTGCACAAAACAAAATAAATAAATAAATTTGGCTTATTATTAATGACAGGTTAGAAAAGTTTCTTTTGGTTTCATAATTCATTATTGGTAATATAATGTAAATCTTTAGGATTTTTTTAAAGATTTATTTTTATTGTTTTTGACAGAGAGAGAGAGAGAGAAGGGGGAGGGCCCAGAGCAGTCGCCATAGTTGCACATCATCGGTTTTCTATATAGTTTCATTCCACAGGTGGGCATAGGGCTGTGTTTCTATTACACATTTTGTTCTTTTGTTTTGTTTTTTTGTTTTTTGTTTCGGTCATTTTGTTTTGTCTGATATATGAGGCAGTTTTCTCTGACTACCTGATTCTGTATATGGAGAACTGTAAATAATTTGAGGGTCTGGATGGTATTATTTTCCAAAAATAGACTAGCTTTTGCTTCTTGCAGGCAGTTAGGAGGTGGCCATTTATCTGACTCCATCAGGGATGGAGCAGGTCGGAGGCAGGGCTTGGGTCTGTGTGCGACTGGACCTAGTTCTGGCTCATCCCTACTGCTAGGGTATTCTACTTTGGGCATCTCAGCGGAAAGCCTGGAATATTTACCTGGACTCCTGTCCTTGGTAGGCCCTCCATGTATTGTCTGTCTTCATTCTAAAATTGCTAGACACTCTGTTTAGCTCTTGGGTTCTCTGCTGCTGCTTGAAATTTGGAAAATACCTGAAGGGAAAAATGATGCTGAATAACAGCTTCACCTCTTTTCACCTCCTTTCACTCCAGGATTTTGGCCCCTCAAAACCTCACTGCCTTGGTATTTCTCTGATGTTTTGAACGAAATTTTCTAGCTTTTTATTTCAAGAGAGTTGGTCAGCAATAAGCTAGTTTGCCATTGTCGGAGTGGAAAACCCTATACTACCTCTCTTACTGACCTGAGCTGCCACCCTTTAAACTAGCTACATACCAGCTCCTCTAAAGAGGAGTACAGAACTACCTAATCTGACCTGTGGGCTCAGCATTCAGAGCCTCAAATTATCTCAGCAATTTAAAGGGTGTCCCAAAATTCACACAAGAAGTAATTCTGATAGAAAACACAGGTTTATAATTAAAAATTGTAAATTTTCATTGCCCAACAATGAAAACGCATTGTTTTTTCATATAGCGCTCCATTTTTAATAACCCTGAACTATCAGCTGTCACGCTGTCTTTTTTGTTGTTGAGGCAATACTTTACCGCACAAATGACGCAAAATTCAAATCTTGCGTGAATTTTGGGACAGACTTTATAATAGGTTCAGAGAAGTGAGTTCTGGCTAACCTCAAAGTGAGTAAGTCAGGGATCCCAGCCGAGGCCTGCAGCAGTGGACACTGCCAAGTATTTTAGGTACCTCAAAGCCTCTTGGATCTTTCAACTAGGCCACGACTCTTAGCCCCAATAAGCAGGAGCTAGAGCCAACATTTAGTCACGCAGTGATTGATAATAGCTGTAATTTCATGGAAAGAACAGAGCCCAAATGTTCCTACGGTACTTTTAGTAGCTTTCTTTATACTTCATTTCTTTCTTAATTTTCTCTTTTTATATTGTCCTCAGACCAATTGACCAGTGGAGACAGCAAAATATTACATAGGAAAGAAATGGGGGTGAGGGAGATGCAAAATGCAGCACATAAAGACATTTATTCCCAATGTCAGAAGAATTTATTGTGACAGTATGTCTATGTGACTCATTTATTTCTTTACGCTGTCTACATATAAATAGAATAACTACAGGTCAACTTTAAGCTTTCCAAGGTTTCTTTTTTCCCTTTGGTGGTGGTTGATTTTATTGTCAGGCAATTTCATACCAGGGTCAGGCCTCTATAATGTGAAATACTTTAAACACAATTTAAACACAATATAAAATTATGTAAAAACAAAATTACAGTAGTTTCTCCAGGAGAATAGAAGGGAAACACTCATTTCTTTTTAAATAAATGGTGATCAAAATAGAGTTTTAAGAATTTCATTGTTATCTTTTCTTTTCCTCTTCCACCATAAGTAATTGGAAACATCACAGAAGAGCAGGCAAAGCAGAATTTGGCATTTCTTGGTTCTCCTAGATTGTCAACAGAGGTAAAATTGAAGGTTAAAATGATGGCTTAAGGAATGCATGTGCTACAGGATAAAGATTAGCATAGTAAATGATTGAATTTTAAGCACGATTTACTTGTTTTTTTAAAAGACCTGGGAACCTGAAGTGCTAGAGTCAAATATAACTGAGATGGGAATCCAGAGCCCAAGGTCTGGTCTTGGTTCTCATCTAACCAGTGGTGGGACATCTATGGGTACCAATTACCTTTTCTGTAAGTTAAGAAAATGGGACTTGATGACTTCTAAGCTCTATATTCCATAGCTATATATAAAACTGGTTTGAAATTAAACATACACTCATATGTTTGTACCATGCTAATAGCTCTTCATACACTGAGCTAGCATCATTCATTCTAAGAGTGCTTCACAAAGATATATATATATATATATATATATATATATATATATATATATATATATATATAATATGTAAGCATCATTCTGTTGTTCTTTTAAGTGCTTCACCTCACTATATCTCTCTTTCCCAACCAGAATTTAAATCCTTAATGTCCAGGGACTTTTATATCCATACTGAGAAGCAGAGCCTGAGATACTCTTACATAAATATGTTGATAAATTGACAAGGATCCTGAGCACTCAGTGTTTCATACTGAAAGTCCAATGGCAGAGGTCAGTGGCCTAGTGTCTTCGTTATCAGAAATTAATAAGCCTAACAGGCAGTGCTGTCTGAAATGAAAGACGAGCTTTCTTCCATTTATTTATCTATCTATCTATCTATCTATTTATTATCATTGTGGGGTTGTTTTTTTTTATGGTTGAAAATAATTCTTCTGTGCTTTCCTCCATTTAAAGAAGGAAACAACAACTTTCTTGTGAACAGCCAGTGAACAACAACAACAAGAAAAACATTAGCAATGTTCATGCATTCAGTGCATATAGGCCAGGAGATGCTAAAGTTTTTCTTTAAAGGGCCATATAGTAAATGTTTTCGGTTTTGTGGGCCATCAGGTCTCAGTTGCAACCACTTATCTCTGTCTTTATAGCGCAAAAGCCGTCATTGACATTATGTAAGCAAATGGGTGTGGCTGTGTTCCAGGAAAACCTTATTTATGGACACTGAAGTGTAAATTCCATGAAATTGTCACATGCCACAAAATATTCTTCTTTTGACTTTTCCCCGATCATTTAAAATGTAAAAACCATTCTTAGCTCACAGGCCATGTGAAAAGAGGCAAGGGGCCAAGTTTAGCCTGTGGGCCCACGTTTGCTGCCCCTGATATATGGGTGTGTGCTGAGATGGTGATTTAGCAGTGAAAGTTTCCTGTTTAAGTGGAGTGTGGGACCTAGGGGAATCCATGAGACCTGTCCATGTAGCCCAGATACACTTCTTAGGGGAAATATTCAATATGGATCACACAGCTGTGTGCTGATTTAGATTATGAGGCACTGTCATATCATGTATGTTAGTTTTCAGATCATCCAAAAATTGAGAGTCAAACCAACATCTTTAAGCCATGTATCTTTTCCAGCATTCCCTGGGTCCTCTGTAACACTAATAGTTGTTTAAATGAAGAAAAATTCAAGTTTTAAATCAAGGTTTAACGGGATTCCAGCTCCCATGGGTGGCAGTACTGAGGGCAGAGCCTTCCTGTCGCTCACTGGGGAAGTAAAAATGTCAGCAAACACTGTACCTCCTTCCCATGTTCCACCATCATGTACGGCACTGCTTCCTTTGAAGTCTTTTCATCGTAGGCTCATGTAAGCAAGCACCTCACAGTGGGTAAAAAGGGGAATTGTAGTCAAGGAGAATCATCTCTTCAGTACCCCCAAGAATTCTTCTGGGCTTGAAATGGTTAGAGAAATAGAAAGTGTTTGGGCCATAGGAGATCTTTTGCAAACAGGTTAATAAGATGGTGTCTAGAATGATTTGGGGTAAGTGGGCTTAAGGAGTATTTGGTGAGGAGGGTGGCAGGGGAGGAATGCGTTATCTTGAGCACCTTGAGCCCATTTCCTTATCTGAAAGTAAGATAGTACCGGCTATATTGGGTGCACAGTTCCAGAGTTTTAGTTTTAATTATATAGTTGTTCAATAAATAAATAGGTATAAAATGAACAAGACATAGACCCAACTCTTATGAAACTCATAGTCTTGTGACCCAGGGTGTATGAGCCTTTTTAATTTCCAGGATATGGAATGAGAGAAAATGTCACTGAATGTCCAGGGCTTATGCTTTTTTTTTTTTTAATTACTTCTTTTGTACCTAGTATAGGGCCATGCAAAAGTAAGTGCTTAACATGTGCTTTTGATTGTTAGATGTGCTAGTTTTGGAAGAGTGGAAGTGCTCTGCTTTATTTAGGTGTGATGTGTTGTCTGGAGCTAATCCCAGGAAGAATCTGAAAGCAGGGTCGTTGTCCTCTGGTGACTATGGGGGCTCCTTGGAGCTGGGTGGACATGGTGCCTACAGAGGCCGGGTGGCATCTGCAGGGTGCTGCCTGCTAGCTAGAGGGGTTGTGGGCATCTGTGTCAGACAGAAATGCTTAGACTATAGATCCTTAAAAAAAAACCAAAGATACAAAATTTTATGTGCTTGATTCTGTACAACAGACCAAGGAAAATGGAAAGGAAACAGATCAAAACATCTCATGTAAGACTTATAGATGCTTTTCTTTTTATTTTTAGAATTCTCTACTTTCTAAATTTTTACAATGAGCTGTTGGTACTTTTATACTACATTGTATAACTGAAAAAAAGTTATTCAAAATAACTTACTGCCTTTAGACTACCTTTCTTGCCGGATGTCTTTGCTAACAAAGCAAATTTTTTCAATTAGTTCTTAAGATATCTCCTAAGTTTCATGATGACAAACTTACAACTATTTCTTCTTTTCTCTTCCCTCCCTCCCTTCTTCCCTTCCTCCCTCCCTTCCTTCCTTCTTGTATATCTTTCTTAATTTTGTTCTGGTAAAATATACATCACATAATATTTATCGTTTTAATCGGTTTTAAGTTTGCAGTTCAGTGGCATTAAGTATATTCATATTGTTGTGAAATCATCACCTAGCATCCATCTCCAAAATATTTTTCATCTTCCCAATTTTGAAAGTTGTACCCATTAAATAATAACTTTTCTTTTCTTTCTTTCTTTCTTTCTTTCTTTTCTTCCTTTCTTCTTTCTTATCTCTCCTTTTTCTTTCGTCTTTCTTTTTTTCATTTTCTCTTTTGTTCTTTCTTATATTTATTTATTTGTGGAGGTGACATTTAGTGAAGCACTATTCATAGTAAGGATAACTTCACAGGCATTGAATTTGAAGAGATGTCTGAGTTTAAACCCTGGTTCTTCTAATTGTCAACTGTATGACTTCGGGCACATCACTCTACACACTTCAGTTTTCTGATCTGTAAAATGGTAATACAGGTATTTACCTTTAATATATCATAGGACTGTTGTAATTTGTATAATGATGAAAAGAAATGTGTAACATTCTTTATGAAATGTTAGAATTACTAGTCAAAGGAGAGAATGTACCATTAGCATGATTGTTACTTATATTCATAAGGGATCGAGAGGGTATTGTCAGAATCTTGATCACTTGACATTCTAGTGGACTGTCATTCCTTTTCAGGAAATGCACTAATAACCTTTTATTTAAATAGTGCTTCCTAGTTCTCAAAATGCTTTTGGAACACCTCATTTAGCTCGTCTTCATAACAGGTAAGATTGATATCATTAATAGCAATTCACAGATGAAGTAAATGGAGGCATTTAAGTCTTGTGGTTTAAAGTCAGGACTCAGGAGCCAGGCAGCCTCTGTTCAAACCCAAGCTCTGCCACTTGGTAGCTATGTGAACTTGGGACAAGTTATTTAGCCTCTCTGTGCCTCAGTTTCTTCATCGGTAAGAGCAGGATGACAACAGTAGCACCTACGTCTTAGTCTTGTTATTAGGGATCCAAAAAATTAATTCTTGAAAAGTGTTGAGAGTTGTATCGGGCACATAGGAAGTGCTTAACAAGTTTTTGTTAAATAAAAAATAAAATAAAAAGAAACCAAGAGAACATGCTTGTGCAAAAATAACTAATTATTCAAGTGGGAGTAGAATGCAGGGCTTTTATTCCCTTGCTGGGCTTTCTAGGATCCCCTCCCAAATAAACTCCTTGCATCTAAATCCTGTCTCCGGATCCTTTGCAGGGCGAATGACAATTTATGAAGAGAATTTATGACTCACAGTCTATTACACCTTTCACCCCAGAGTGTGGATGACTCCCCGCATCCTCTGTGTATCTTCTCTGCTATTCAGTAGAGTAAATGCAGGCTGTGTCTGACTACAATTTGGAAATGGGATTTATAAACAGTCTTGAAACTTTTTGGCTCATAAATTGCTGAACAAGTCTAACAAGTTATAAATATATGTTCTTTCCTCCATAATATTTTTGAAGAATGGCCTACGAACAACTTGTGCCAGGATGTTTACACACCTACTGAAATTTAACTGGGTGACTGCTCTTCTTTCTCATTTTAAACATACCCACTGGCAACCATAATATTTCATTCTGTTCATACCCTTTCTGATGGCTCCCTTATAAGATTAGCACAGAGCTTTGGAATTAGATCATCCTGCTGAAACCGATTTGGGGCCTATGGGTCAATAGTTGCCTGACTTCTGCCAAAGATCCATCAGATGCCCAACAGTTGTTTACATCTCTCTTCCCATTTTATACCTCAGTTCCTACACCCTTCATATGCCAGAACCAGTACCAGCACTCCTGACACCTTTCCCATGTCAGCTGCTCTTTCTATAACCTTGATCTAGCCTCTTTTTTTTTCAATCCTTCCAAGAAGCCAAATTTTACCTCAGCTCCAAGGTCTCACTCAGATGGCTTCTTTAGGTCCTGAGGCGTCTGAATATATGAAAGAGCCCAAACTTCACTCGAGGCCTCAGGCTACAGTTGAACTTCAGGGTATGTATATAGGGATGAAAGGAGGCAGGAGATTCAGTATAATAGACTTAAGGAAGAACAGGAATTTTGTGTCTTCCTAGAAATACACTGCTCTCACCATGATTGAAGCAGGTGAGGAATAAACATTCTGATTATGACTTTGGTTTTCTTCCTTAATTTAAATACCAGTGAAGGGGAACAGAATTTCCCACCCCAAAATGTGCCTCTTTGGTGCATTGTAATTAGAGGTAAGACTTTATTTATAGGAAAGTGATCCCATTGACTTTAATCCATGCTAAAGAGCGAATGACTGATATTCACTGCCCTTCCTAAAGCAGGGTTTGCTCTCAGGGAGACCATGGATGCCTACAGGGAGAGATGGGGATAGAGAGGAAATTTCAACTCACAAAGAGGTGACTTCATTCACTCAGTGGGGCTCCTGTGTGGATCCATGTCTTGTATCTTCATTTCTCTGAAGAAATGAGAAAAAGAAAAATATGTTTACACTTTATATCATGAACCATGATCCTCTGCCTTGGCATGAGTTTAAAGCTTGCTTCCTACAGGGGCAGGAAGGTCTCTGCTACAGACTTTTAGAAAGCCCACTGAAACCTTAGCTAAATATTGGGGACAGTGTCTTCTGGAACAGTGGACTCCGAAGTAGGATTAACACCCTTCAAGAGAGGTACAATTTGATCTAAAAAGTAAGGGAGAAAAGCAGCAAAGCTTCTACTCATATTGATTTTTACTTAGCTACAAGGATAAACTAAACATTAGTAATATGTAGTATCCTAATTGAGGCTCACCCTCTCACTGAGTCCACATCTGAGGAGCTCTTATCATGCGTAACTCAGGTAGCAGGAGAAAGGGTCCTACCATATAGAAGGTGCAGCAATGACATATTATTCAGGCCTTAACTTTCAGTTTATGGTGAGGCACTGCAGACCAACGTGTAATTGTGCAGGACCTAGTATTAATTAAACTAACCTCCTCAAATGGACAAGTGGCTTAAAAAGATTCCTGCCAAAACAAAACAGAGGAAAACAAAACCCCACAGATTGTAAATGATACTAAAATTCTGGGATTGGGCATGATGAAAAGAGGGAGACAAGAAAGTGATGGAGAATTTAGGAACAGAATATAGCTACTCTATCTCTTGGGCACAATTGGAAGTTGATAGCTTATTCATTCAGAGGCCACAAATGGAAAATGATCCATGTGAATTGATCCTGAAAATAAATCTGATGATACGTAACTTTAAGTGATCACCATGTCTAATTGTTCCAGATAAGACTTTTTTCTTTTTTTGAACAAAGAACAGAAGCCACTCACACTCAAGTGAAAACGGGACAGAAGAATTGTAAGTTTATAACAGGAGACCTCCTGTACATCCAAAATTAGTTCAGGGACCATAAACCAAAGATCCTCTGTATGACTTAAGCCCTCATTATGTTAGCTTCTTCTTTTATGTCTACCTTATTCGTTGTCTTTCCCTCAGTCCACCTCCTCTGCTTATGCCTCTTGCACTAAGTTAAAATACATCTGCCCGGATCTCTTCCTTGACAACAAAATCTTTTAATTCCACTATCTATCATTGACTAACTACATCCTCTCTGTTTTTCAGCTTATATGTATAAGAGAAAGAGACTTTTTAGTAGCTGGCCTGGCATTTCATTGGCTGGGTTAGACTGAGTATCCACTCCACTCCAACCAGCCATCACTTGTAAATAAGAATCACCCAGTGATGTCTCCCTGCATTGAGAGTTCCAGATAGAACAGTCTAAACCAGAAGAACTGGACTCCTTCATTGAACAATCTTTCTTCCCCAGCTTCCCATTAAACTGGTATAGGGTGACCAGCAGTCCCAGATTGCTGGGACTGAGAAGTTTCCTAGGATGTAGGAATTTCAGTGCTAAAACTCAGAGATTTTCAGGCAAACTGAGATGGTTGGTCACCTTCACTGGTGTAGACCTTGTGAGGTCTGCATCAGGGCCTGACAGCTTCCACTGCCCAATCCTGCATCATTCCCTTTTTCCTTTCACAGATATTATTCCTCAATAAACATTTTGTCTTCCTGACTTCATTGCAGTGTCTGCTTCACAGAGCACTTGACCCAGGAGAGGGGCACATAATAGCACAGGAACCAGGCAGACCTAAATACTGCAAGAGAAGATGAGGCTGAAAGAAAGTAGAAGAGCAGGAGAAAGATTACAGCGGTGCTACTGTGTATAACTTTTTCAGCAGACTGTTTGCTCTACTTTGAAACAGATAAAAGGCCTATATAAATACTCAATGACTTAACTTTAACGGTTCCCCAAACTACATTTGAATACTCAAAATGAAGGCTTTGCCAAACAAACTTTCTTCTCCCTTTGTCCTTATTTAAACATGCTTTGTTATTATAATTTAAGAAGAAAAATGAAAAAAGCTTCAGCTTTTCTGAAAAGTAATCTTAAAATCAAAAGAACATGTGGGCGAATGTTTCTACTGGATAAAGGGGAAGGTATCCTTTATGGCTGGGACTGGGATAGAGTGAGCAAGGTGCTTAGGGCACAACATTTAAGGAGGCACTCACTTTCAGAGTTGTGTGAGTTCTGAGTCAGCACTTGCATGAACCTGGGAGTGAGTACCTCCTTAAATATTGTACCCTAGGTGCCTCACTTGCTTCACCCTAGTCTTGGCCCTAGTATCCATCATAATATTAGGCAACTCACACAGAACATTCCCTATTTTCTGTTCCAGGTACAAAGCCATTGTCCGGCCAATGGATATCCAAGCCTCTCATGCCCTGATGAAGATCTGCCTGAAAGCCGTGTTGATCTGGGTCATCTCTATGCTTCTGGCCATCCCAGAAGCTGTGTTTTCTGATCTACACCCTTTCCATGAGGAAAGCACCAACCAGACCTTCATTAGCTGTGCCCCATACCCACACTCTAATGAGCTGCACCCCAAAATTCATTCCATGGCCTCCTTCTTGATCTTCTACATCATCCCACTGTCAATCATCTCTGTCTACTACTACTTCATTGCCAAAAATCTGATCCAGAGTGCTTACAATCTGCCTGTTGAAGGGAATATACATGTCAAGAAGCAGGTGGGTGCTTAGCCTTGATTAATTTCCT
>PVKE010051995.1:0-10469 GCA_004027555.1 Craseonycteris thonglongyai | reverse complement strand
GATTGGAAGCATTGGTGAAAAGGTAATTTCTTCCCTCCCCCTTCTCTCTGTCTCTCTCTGTCTGTTTGTCTCTCTGTCAAAAAACAATAAAAAATGGGTGATGTGATGTGGAGTTGTACATTGGGAAACTGTCTGATTGTTACCAACCAATGTCACCCCATTAAATTTAACAATAAAATATAATAATATTAAAAAAAAAAATAGTCCCAAAGGAGCTCACCAATGAACAAAAGCAAAGGATAGTAGAAGTTTGCCAAGACCTTTTGGAGAAGCAAGAAGATGTTTTGGGCCATATTATCTGTCACTGGTGATGAAACATGAGTATACCATAATGACCCTGAAACAAAGTATCAAGGTACACAATGGAAGTCAGCCAATTCTCCACGACCAAAATTTCTGTCAGTCAGTCCAAATCAAGAATCAAAACAGGGAAAGCCGGGATAGCTCAGTGGGTTAAGCGCTCACTTTGCAGCGCTGGGGACCAAGGATCAAATCCCGCCCCTGGCCCGTGTGGACCCATATGCTGAACTGGGGAGCTCCCCCAGTTCAGTTCTCTCTGTCTCTGTATCTCTTCACCCCCCTTCTCTCTCTCTCTGTCAAAAACAATAAAAAAACAAAAAACAAACCAAAAAAAACTTAAAAAAAAAAAAGGATCAAAACAATGTTGCTAAACTTTTTTGATGTCAGAGGGAATGTTCATTAAGATTTTGTACCAACTGGAGTAACAGTCAACCAAGTTGACTATTTGGTAGTGCTGAAAAGTCTGTATAAGCAAGTTACATGAAAATGACATGAACTTTCTACCAACAACTCATGGCTTTTGCATCACAATACACCAGCACACAGAACACTATCTGTGAGGGAGTTTTTAGCCAGTAAACAAATAACTGTATTGGAACACCCTTCCTATTCACCTGATCTGGTCCCCAATGACTGTTTTCTTTACCTGAAGGTAAAGGAAATATTGAAAGAAAGACATATTATTGACATTCAGGACATCAAGTGTGATACAATGATGGCTCTGATGGCCAATCCGAAAAGAGTTCCAAAACTGCTCTGAAGGGTGGACTAGGTGTTGGTATTGGTGCATAGCTTCCCAAGGGAATACTTCAAAGGTGACCATAGTAATATTCAGCAGTGAGGTATGCAGTACCTTTTCTAGGATGAGTTTGTGAACTTAATTGTCAGATCTGGTGTGTGTGTGTCTGGGGTGCCAAAAAATGTTCACACATTTTAAGAGATGTTACCTATGTATTACTTTTCAAAGTTGAATTGAGTTACAATAGCATTGTGCAATATGACATTGACTAGTTTAGTGGTTACCTGAGGGTAAAGTGAAGGTGGGTGGGGGGTAGGGGGTGGAGTAGAGAGTAGGCATCAAATATACATTGATGGAAAGAGAGCTAACTCTGGGAGGTGAGCACATAATGCCATACATAGACAATGTACTGTAGAATTGTATACTTGGATCCTATGTAATTTTTGCCAACCAATGTCACCCCAATTTAACAATTAAAGAAAAGATGACATTAATCAAATGAATGTTAGTGTCACCTTGCAACAGGTAGACAGTCAAAGAAAATGGTGGAAGTAGTTGTTATGAGAGGAGTACATAACATTTTGAAGTGCCATTTGATATTTGTGAATGTTATGGAAGTACGACGACAATGGAGGCATGGGTATGCAACAGAAACTTCAACACACCTAACAATTGCATGCATTCTTGATCAGTTTGAGACATATGGTAAATTGAAATGGCATGTATAGTCATACAAGTGGATACTTTGGTGAATGCTGCTCAAGCAGTAGTTCATCGTAATCAGAAGTGTCTAGATGCTGATGGTAACCACTTTGAGTACCTCTTGTACTGCAGAAGTCAAACGTGACTTGTATTCATCTTCTGTTATTGGTATTTATTGAATATTACAATATTAATACAACTTTTTCCTTTCTTAAAATGTATGTATGTTTTTTGGCATCCTCTGTGTGTGGGTGTGTATACACACACACAGATACACACACACACACACAAATATATATATATACACATATCCATATATATCCATACACACACACACACACACACACACACACACACACACACACACACACACACTACCTGATCCAGTTAGTAGAAGTAACACTAGAATCCTGGGTTACTGCTGCTTCCAGACAAAGTCTGAGCTGTTCTACAAACAAATCATGTCACAGAGAAGAAACAAACTTTTTCCCACTTTACCTTGACTATGACCTGCCACAAGGGTGTCAATACCTATCTGGTATCTATCTGTCCATGGGACTCAGAGTCTCATGTTTGTGCAGCATCTTTTCAATAAGACTCATCAGCGTTTTTCATTTTTTCACATCAGGAAATAGGAGGCTAATGATGATAATTAGCATTCCTTATATTAAAAGCACACGTAGTTCACTGAGTAATCAATCATTCCCACTGTCATTCTGGATATTTGAAATACTTCCTGTTCTGTTAGAGGATGGACAAATACGGTAAGCCTGAATCTTGAGTAAAAAACAGGATGGAAACTCCAGGACCTTTCCTGCACTTTCCATAGAGGGCTCACCTGTACTCTATTGGAGCAGTTTAGTTCCTGGCTATCACATATCTGGCCCATTTAATGAATCCCTGTTCCACTTTCCAGGGAGCACTTAATCCATGGGTTGGACTATGATACTGATCATGTCATCCTTGTTCTGAGTGTCATATAAGAACTAGGTGACAGGATCCTGTGGGGCTACCACACAGGTAATTGTATCCAAGTGGACCAAAGCTGCACAGTTAAAGAAGAGATTGTCATTAAATGCCATAACATCCTTTGGGGCTCATTTTTGGGGATCCAGGCTCCACAAAGGCAGGAACTGTGTCCCCTGAACATAGCTCCTCCAACACCAGGTAACTCACAATAATAGCAACTATTTATTAAGCACTCTTGTTTCATAAGCCCTTTCATATATTATTGTCACTTCCATGAGGGCACACTAGAGTAGCCATCATGACCTCTATTTTCTCATGACACAGGAAACTGCCATGGAGCAGTGAGGTGACTTGACAAGGACACATGGTCATAGGTGTGGAGTGGCAGTTTGAACAAAGCTTGGCTGAGCTGTCTCTGAAGCAGTGCTGCCTCCACCGCCCCTGGGCCACACAGGTCAGAGGGATGTAGTCTATTCCCAGTTGTTTCATTGTTTCTTAGCATTCCGTTCCAGCTGCTTCCTGCTCATGATCCTCTACTCGGTAGCACTCACAGCAGTGCCTGTTCTTAAGTGGACTGTTCACTATTCACTTGGCTGTGTCTGTCTGTCCAGATTATGCCTATTCCTTGCAAATCCCCAAGGGGAAGAGGCACTGATGTGGCACTTGCCCTGAGAAGCTTCGTACCAGGGGTTAGGAGGCCAAAAATGACCTTGATGGCCATGCCACACCATACCACCTTAAAACATCACCTTTGGGCAGTGGCCCTGCCTGCCCCCATTGTACACAGAGGAGACTCTTCCTTCAGAGATGGAGCTGGAGGCCGAGGTTGTCCTGGTCATTAATTTCATTTCTCACTGTCCACTTACGTTTGTGCAATCATATACTCTAAATGCTAACTGCAGGTTTTATGTGCTATCCTTACCTCCTTTCCACATTTAATAGTCTCAGTAAGTTTACTGTGAATATTAAAAGAATAATAATAATTATTATTCCTATTTTCAAGAGGAAGGGAAAAGAATCTTAATTTAAGTAATTTAGTCAAGCTCATCAGAGCTAGTAAATGGCAAAATAAGAACTTGAACCCAAGTTAATCTAAGTTTAATATCCTCATTCCCAACTGTTATGACCCATTGCTAATGTCAAAACACTATCCTGTGTCTACAGCAGGGAAAAAAGAAATTGCAGGGTGAGTGTTTGTGTGTGTTTGTGGTGTGTGCATGCACATGTGTATTAGTTGATATTTGTGAACAAATTGAAGGCCTAACAAGGCCCAGATTCTGTGCTAAACTCAGGAACACAGAGATAAAATTTGACCTATAACCTGCTTTCAAAAACATGGAAAAAATAAAAAGAACAAACTGTGCCCTTCTGGGGAGGAATACTATAATGGGGGATGATTCCAAGGACTAGAGGGGATATAACCCAATAGCTATGATGTCCCAGTCTGTGGCTATGGGGGTGTCACAAGACTCTACATGAAGATAAAACTAAAGGTGGTGAACCTCACAGGGTGAGGCCCCACACACAGGATGCCGGGAATGGGGAGTGCAAGAGCGTAGATTTGGGGAGAGGGCCATGGCTTTAGTGAGATTCCAATGTCTAGTGGCAGGAATAGGTTGGGGGTTATTGTTACTGACCACAGTGAAATTAAAGTGCTTTCATTTCCACTGAAATATGTGACTGCACTCACAGTAATTATCACTCTTCCAATAAGACTTCGTTGTATTTATTGTTTTTCCTCCACATTTTCAAGTCATCACTTTATTTTTTATTTCTTCTGGCTTTATTGAGCAATATAACATATTTACATATAACATATAAAAGTATGTGATGATTTGATATGCATATATATTGTAAAATAATTATGACAATAAGGTTAGCTGGTTAACATAGCCATCACCTCACACAGTCCTCACATAGTTACCTTTTGTGCATGTGCCTGTGTGTGTATGTGTGTGTGTATGTAAAACAGTTAGGATTCACTCTCAGCAACTTTCAAGTCCACAATACAATATTATATCACTTTGTTATTACTTCTGCTTTGGCACTCTATTTCAATAGATCCATTTGTGATCATGCTGGCCTCAAATGTACTCAGACACTTTGAGACCAGGACCAGTATCCTTTAGCCTTCCATTTCCAGAACACCTCAGGTTTCTGGAGCATGATACTCTCTCAGTGAATGTTGAAGAAAGTACCACATCTCATATGGTGCTTTGGGATTTCCAAACTGCATCAAACTATTCACTCACTTAAACCTCCCAAACTTATTCCAAGAGAACTAGTCCTGGACTCCACTTTCAGGTAATACTAACTACAGTGAAGAAATAGGTATCAGTGTAAAAAAACTGGTATTTCCCAGGTGTTTAATCTCGACAGCAACTTTGTGGTATGAGAATTATGGCTATTTAAACTAAAATAGACCCAGGAATTTCAAGGACCTAGATTAAGATCCCAGAGTTAAATGATGACAATGAGACATGAACTTAGATTTTTCTGATTTTAAAGGCTCTTTTCTATTACTTGCACTCCGACTTCTAATGTTTATACTTTTTCTTCTTAATAGAAACATGTCACATGAACTTACTAATAACATTCCTGGAGTCACCATTAGTTATTGGTCCATCTCTAGCAATATCTTTTTTTTTTTTTTTATCTTTTTATATTTATAGAGAGTAATTATTTTATCTTCAGTGCATATTTATTTTTATTTTACTTTTGACAGAGAGAGATAGAGATAGAGACAGAGACAGCTAGAGAACCGAACTGTGGGAACTCCCCAGTTCAGCATGTGGGTCCGCCTGGGCCGGAGCCGGGATTCGATCCTCGGTCCTCAGGGCTTCAAAGCGAGCGCTCAACCCGCTGAGCCGTCCCGGCTTTCCCTAGCAATATCTTATATGGAGTCTAGAGAGGGCAAAAATGATTAATAATTGGTGCCTGGAGCCAGTCTCAGTGTCGCCTTCCTATTTACATGAGTGTTCCAGAACAGGATCTGAAGAGTTTACTGGATTTAATTTTTATTTATTTATTTATTTTTATTTTTGACAGAGAGAGAGAGAGAGATACAGAGACAGAGACAGAGAGAGAACTGAACTAGGGGAGCTCCCAGTTCAGCATATGGTTCCGCACGGGCCGGGGCCGGGATTCGATCCCTGGTCCCTGGAGCTGCAAAGTGAGCGCTTAACCCACTGAGCCATCCCGGCTTCCCCGAGTTTACTGGATTTAAATGTGGATGAAGCCCTAATTGCAGAGAAGTTTTAAGTAGCTATCAACTTAGACCCACATTCAACAGACTTGGAGCGCCTGAAAAAAATAATTTCTAAAAGGGGAATTCTCTCCCCGCCACCTGTAACTATAACTCAAGTTTTTCTTTTCACTGCTGCTGATGAAATTTGACCATGTCAGAGAATCCATCTATAGCTATTGGGCCACATCCTGGGCTTCTTTCATTAGGCACAATGAATATCCTTTGATGGGGAAAGGGATGAACACAAAATTAAAAAAAAAAAAGAGCCAATTCTAAGAAGATTGCTACAAATGACATGTAAAAGAAATAAGACAATTCAGAAATTTTGCCTACTTGAACACATTTGTTTGACTATACAGAGCTTCACAGCCAGTGTCAAGGTGGGCCTAATGTTTCAAGTATTCCATATTTTGCAACCTTGTGCTTTCTAAGTATTAAACTAATAATAGCACTGTGTTTGTTTTATTTTCACCTGTTACCATACTTCCAAACTAAACTCAGGAGAAAAAAAAAAAAATGAAACTTGCAAACTAATTCAGGAGAGATATTTAGTTTCTCTTAAAAATTCTCTACTGAGCAGAAATCACAGGTCCTGCCTGTGTGTTTAAAATTGTCGGAGACACAAAAGCATAGCACGGCCACAGTAGGTTTTGGCACAGACCTTTAGCACGTGTATCAGCAAAAGCTTCTGATGCCTTTTTCTCAGTGGCTCCAGTAGTTATTAGAGACCTGGTATCTTCCAGTCTCTGCCCCAGCAATTCTCATCCTTGTGAGCACATTGGAGTCACTCTGGGACCTTATAAATCCCCAAGCCCAGGCCACACCCTAGAGTGATTCAGTCAGAATCTCTGGTGTGTGACTGGTAAGGGAGATGATATTCTGAAAAGCCCCCCAGTGATTTCTCTGTGCTGCCCTCTGCCCACCAGCCTGCAGAGGGCCCATGTCCCTGAGCAGCTATCAGCAGTTCTCAAAAAAGCTCCTGAGAGCAGAGATGCCATTAGCTTCAATTTTCTATCACTAACATAGTGCAGGGCTCATATGCAAATTCTTCACAAGTAAGTACTGAATAAGTAAATGAATGAAATGTGTAATCCTAACTCAATTACCAATTAGCTTTGTCCAAAATCAAATTCATTTAAAAAACAAAAACATTCTGCCTAGTAAATAGGGCATAGTGAGAACCAAGTGAGATATGGTACAAGGGGGAAATAGGGATAAAATTACATAACAATTCATTTCTATTTCACTAATATTGCCTACTGAAAAAGGACAAATGGTAACACAAGTTGTGAGATAGATACTAAGGTAATAAATCTACACCTATCCCTATACAATCTTGTGTGCTAAAAAAACTACAAGTAACCAACAGGCCCTCTCTAAATGCTCCTGAACCTTGGGAACTGCTGAGGAGTAAAAACTTGTGGGGGAGAAAATGAAAGAATAGGAGAACATGTGGTCTGAACTCAGGAGGTAATATCACCATGCAACTTCAGATGAAGCCTAGCAGTGTCTCTAACTAAGCCTCCATGCATTTGGAGAGCCTAAAAAATTCCCATGTAAACCAATGGGCTTGGTGAGTAGGTGTATCTGACAAGGATTTGCGGGGACCATAATGATTACCAATAGAAAGTGAAGGAGTGATTACTCATCAGGAGCTTTATCTGAGAATGTCTGGAAAGGGGGGACTGTGGCTTCAGAAAAACAAAAATAAAACAAATACCAGGCCTAACCAATTCATTCCATCTTCATCAGACCCTCATCTAATGCCAAGACTCATTCCTGAACTTAGAGTTTGAAGGTCAAGTTATAAAACAAAGGACAGGGCCTTAGGAATCCTCTGATGTCCACATTCACTATAATGGTTAATTTTATGTGTCAACATAATTAACCACAAGCTCCCCAGACACTTGATAAAACATTATCCTGGGTGTTTTTTGGATGAGATTAACACTTGAATCAGAAAACCAAGTAAAGCACATTGCTCTTCCTTATGTGGGTGGGCCAGTTCTAATCAGTCAAAGGCCTAAATATAACGAAAAAAGCTGACCCTCTTATAAATAGCAGGAAACTCCTCCTGCCTGATTGTTTTTTTTGAAACATTGGTTTGTTTTTTTTTACAGCCTTTTGACTTGACTCAAAGTTTAGTTCATCTGGGTCTCCACCCTGCTAACTCATCTTGGGACTTATGAGTCTTCATAAATGTTTGAGCCAAGTTCTTATAATCTCTCTCTCCCACCCCATCCCCCTGTCTCTCTCACTCACACACACACTAATGTTTGTATTCCTCTGGAGAACCTTAACTAACACACGTAATCATATGACATCTGCATAACTACAAATGATCTAGTTAAGATCTGTAACCGTTTGGACGTAGGGTTATCTTTGTTACAAAATCAGAGTTGTATAACACTTAGACTCTTTGAAGTAATTTTAAAATATAAGTGAAAATTACACTGAGGATCCATTTGTCCATTTTCCCACCGTCTGCACGAATAAAGAACTGGCAAAAGATAATATTAAGCAACAAAACAATGCTGTTCATGTACAAAGAAAAGGAAAGAGCTCAAAAAGAGTGACACTGCAGTATGCATACATAACACACAATCCACATTATAGGGGCCCCATGCTCCCCCAGATGGTCACAAGTTTCAGCATTTGTAGCTGATTCCATCTGTAACATCCGACATGGCTTTGCTTCCTTCCCAGGAAGCTAACGATGTCATTAAAAAGAGCGCTTCCTCTTTTTTTATACTTATGGGGAGAGAGGCCATATGCCAGGTGGGAGGTGGTGCTTTTAGGTACTCTGATCTTTTCCTTCCTACTGGTGTGGCCCTCTATATGAATGATACTAGGCTCAGAGGGTTGGGTTATGAACTGCAAAGCAATGACATTCTAAATTAACTTCTTGGTGACATAAACTATATCAACTGAACATTATCAAGTTTTATTCAGAACAAATGGCCGGTCATCTTGGCATGGGAATAGTGCTAGGTCAATACATCAATAACAGCATTGGGTAATGTTGGGTTAGATGTCTAAGTGACCATGGAGGCTATAAGTTCAGAAGTGGGGACCTGATAGAGAAAATGACTCAAACAGGGCTGCCAAATATGAAAATTGGAAGATGAGCAAGAGGAAAGATTTTGACTCTGAGGGAATTCTAGGCAGAGTCATATAGGTGGGAATGTGTAGGATTATTTGGGGGAGAGAAATAAATTTTAATGAAGAGAATTAGTTCACAGGGGAAGAGTAGACTGAGTGGGAGTAGACCCACTGTTGGAAGCCTTTAAAGATTGCCTGTGGTGGTGGAACCGTACTCCAAAAGAGTAAAGGCATCTTGCAGCTTCTGATGGGCTCAGGCATGATGACAGCGATGTTTTCAGATTAATCTAAGTCAAAAGCCTTTGGGGAGACTTGGATCTCAGCCAGGGAGCCCAAGTGCTCCTTGAAAGCAGACAGCTGAAAGGTAATAATCTTCACAAAAACCAACATTCAACAGAAACATAAAGGCAATCCAAGAAATTCAGATGAGGAATAACACAAAAAGTCACTAACTTCATTTACTCACTCATTATGTGAACATTTGTGAGTTCATATTCCAAGGGAGATGACACACTAGCTTCAGCAGATGTAGGAGTGGACAGGCCCCATCACTGCTCTGCTGGGGCAGGCACACTAGGGGATAAGGTGGGAGGGTCCAGTCTGACGGGATCAATGCCATTCCAATCTGGTCAGAAGGACCAGAGGGACTGATTCTGCCCGGCACACTGCATGTTTTCACAGAGGGTCCTGAAAACTAAGTAGCTGTTTGCCAAACATAGAAAGGGAAGAGGCCACACCTCCCGCTCAAAGAACATGGCCCATGTGGGAAATGAGAAGTAAGATTTGGAACACAGGGCCCTGTGGAAAATGGCAGGAAATAGAGCTGTGCTGGTGTCCTGTAGAATGTTGAACAAGTAGGAAAAGTTGGAGGTTTCCCATAAATAAAAAAAAGGTATATAATAGAATTTATCTTTTAGAAATATCACCTACCAACAACATGGACAATGAACGCTGGTGACTAGAGGTGGGGAGATCATTTCAGTTAGAACCACCTAGCACTTGGATGAAGGTAGTACTGTCACTTCTCTGTTATCTATTGTTACTGGCCTCCAGATTTAGTAGCAGTATTTTTTATTTTTTTATTTTAGCCTTCCCAAAGTAGCCCAATTGGGCATCATATCCAAAATGTAAAGAGTAAAACTTAGTGCAATAGAAAAGTGTCCCTATGTGGGATCTGACATAGTTTATCCAATAGTCTTTTAGCTGATTGCATTTTTCCATTGTCTTCCAGTTTGGCTCATAGAGCTTTATTGTAATTGGACATTCCTCATGTACATGGGAAGTATGGCTTTGGATGTCATTTACATTAAAATGTACTAATTATAGCCATATTTCCTGGGAAAAGGTTATCTGTTCAAGAAATGGTGTTAGAACAATTGAATATCCACTTGCAATAAATAAATAAATAAA
>PVKE010051994.1:0-10469 GCA_004027555.1 Craseonycteris thonglongyai | reverse complement strand
GCTTCTAGTTTCTAGCTTCCTGGCTTTCTGTAACACTATGTTGCAAATTGTCAGCTCACAAGCCTTCATGAAAAACAACATAGTTTCTATCCCTTCCTGGAGGTTAGGGGGAAGCTGAGGCCTTGTCATCAAAGCCCCAGGTCAGCCTTTCCTGGGAGGCTGGGGGGCCGAGGCCCTGCCATCAAGGCCCCCCGGAAAGCCTTCCCTATCAAGCAAATGACCAGCTCCCAACAATTACCCACCAGCATGCAAGGCCCCAAGGGCAGGGGTCTGCTCACCTCTGCATCCTCAGTGCCTGCTGTATAGGAGGTGCTTCGTTACCATGGGCTGAAGTCATGATTTTGTAGATTCCACACAAGGACACCGGAGAGGCGAGCACTATTCTCCCCAGTGTGTAGTTGTGGACACAGCCGAGAGAGGACGGGCTCTTTCAAAGCCACATCTCCAGGAGGTGGTCAAGGTGGACTCATGTCCAGGCCTGCAGGCCTCCAAACCTGTGCCCCTCGCCCCTACTCCCCTGTCTGTTTCTGGCTGGTCCAGTCCAGAAAGAGACTGGACCTCTCTTCTCATACCTGGGGTACATGTTGGGAGTCCCTGGTCTGGGGATGAGGGCTGGGTGAACAGGCACCCTCATGTGCTGTTGAAGCTGTCACCTAGACCCTTATAGCTACTAGTTGCCAGGCTCTGGGCCAGGTTCAGGGATCCAAGGATAATAAGATCCCAGTCCACCCCCAAAAGCTGTGTGGTTGGGGATTCTAGGCCTGGCTGAAGCGTGTGTATGTGTATGTGTGTGTATAATGGGGGTACAGAAGGGTAGGCAGGATGGCCAGGTATGGGACATGCCTAAAGGCCACCAGCAGCCCGGGAACTCAGGGCAATGGGAGCCACTGGGGTTTTAAGAGGGGGCCGAGGTTGTCAGGCGGGTGGTTGAGAGAACGTACTCTCCACCAGGAGGGGGTGATTGGAAGGACCTGGTTGTGGTGGAGGGTGTCCACACCTGATTCAGTGCCTGCTCTGAGTGCGGAGGGGGAGGGACCCACTGGCTGAAGCTGGGCCCAGCTGCCGGGGGACACCGCCCGGTTCCTCCCCTGACCCCTCCTCCCTGCTTCTGTCTCTGTCACTCACAGGGCCGGCCAGGCTGGAACAGCCATGGCAGTAGCACTGATCTGGATTCCTCTCCTTTCAGGCAAGTTGGGGCCTTCTTTGGGGAGAGGCCCAGGATGAGGGGGTGGGGTTTAGCAGTGATGACATGGAAGTAAAGGAAGGGTCTCAGGGGAGAGGTCTGGGAGTGCGGCAGGGGCTAGAAAGCCTTTGGGGTGTTAATGCTGTGGCTGGTGGGGGAAATCCAGGGAACTGGGGCTAGGAGCTGGGTCCTGGGGTGTGGGGGCTGGGAAATCTGAAGGGTGAGGTGTCCCAGGCCAGGGTGGGCCTGACAATTCAGGCCCAGAGCATCATGGGCCCTTCAATAAGCTGACTGAGCCGGCTGCTCTCTAGGCCCCGGCTAAATTTGGTTCTGGGAGGGTACAGGCCGCTAGGGCAGGCCCTTTCTCTGAGCCTCAGGATCCTGTTGGCCTCCAGTGTGGGCCGTTCCCTCGGCATAGTAGGGGAGGTGGGGGTTCCCAGGTTTCCCAGAGTGGCATGGGGTTCCTTTTCCCAGTGCCCTTAACACACACACACACACCCACCCACCCACCCCTCCCAGTCAAACATCAGTTCCTGCTCACTGTGACCCCCAACAGGGGCTTAAATGAGGCGTAGGGGGCTTCTATGCATCCAAACCAAGCTAAGCTCTGGGGCTCGTCACTGAAGTGTGGCACTGCCAGGGCCCCACTCTGTCCTTTCAGCCGGCAAAGGAGCCCTTCCTCCCGCACAATTCTCCCTGTCTGGTAGGGGTGCCAAGGACATGGTGGGGGAGGGGAGTGTACCCCACTTCCAGGACTGAGGTTGCTCTGTGTCCCTCTTAGGTCTCCTGACAGTGCTGGGGGGCACCGAGGCCCAGCAGACCTCCCTACACCCCCTCGTGGGCCGCATCTTCGTGCACACCTTGGACCATGAGAGCTTCCTGCGCCTACCTGAGCACGTTGGTGAGGAGGGCCTGGTGGGCACTGGGGTGGGCTGATGTGGGGGACCTGGCCAGGGCTGGTGAAGGCCCCTGTTGTGTCTCCAATCTCTTTTCCTACCTTGTACCAGCGGTCCCACCCACCATCCCTGTCACCTACCACGCCCACCTCCAGGGACACCCAGACCTTCCTCGGTGGCTCCGCTACACCCAGCGAAGCCCCTACCATCCTGGCTTCCTCTACGGCTCCCCCACCGCAGAAGATCGGGGTCGCCAGGTCATCGAGGTACCGGCAGGGGCCCCACTGGGCTGTGACTCGCGTAGGCGCACGTTCACGTTCATTTACATGATTTCCATGCCTCTAATGTGGGGGTCTCAGTCCCCTTCTGCCAGGCCCCAGCTGAACCCCTTTGCCCCCCTAACCCCACCTCCCGGCCCAATTCCCCACCCCCTGCAGGTGACAGCCTACAACAGGGACAGCTTCGACACAGCCCGGCAGAGACTGGTGCTGTTGATTGGGGACCCAGAAGGTACCACCTGCCCTGCTCAACCCCCACCCTACCATCGCCAGCCTTGGGGGATCGCCCCTGGAAGGCCGTGGGGAAGGGGAGGCTTGGAGAGGAGTGGGGTGCAGGCCATCCTGGAAAAAGCTTCTTGGCTGCTCCGCTGACAGTCTGTAAATGTTGGGGAAGGTGCTTGATGCTTGTGCTGTATGGGGTGTTAGGGACAAAGGAGGTGTGTCTGAGGGGATTGTGGGAGGAGCTTGGGTCAGAGGAGGCTTTGGAAGGATCCATGCAGGGCTGGGCGCAGCCTGAGGCGCCGGCCTGGCCCTTCCAGGCCCCCTGCTGCCGTACCAGGCTGAATTCCTGGTGCGCAGCCATGATGTGGAGGAGGTGCTGCCCTCAACCCCCACCAGCCGCTTCCTCACAGCTTTGCGGGGCCTCTGGGAGCTGGGAGAGATCCAGCTGCTCAACATCACCTCTGCCTTGGACCGTGGGGGTCGTGTCCCCCTTCCCATCGAGGGTCGCAAGGAAGGGTAAGCATGCAAGCCAGGAGGGCTTCCTGAAGGAGGAGGAACCCTGCCTTCTGCCTGGGTGCTGGACATAGAACACAGGTCTCTCTGATTTTCACCCCCTCACCATGGTCCTAGGTAGTTTTGCAGTGGACATATGTGCTGCAAGCATTTTGGCCGAAAGCATTTTTTATTTTGCTGCAAACATTTTTACTGCATAGCTAGTGGGTTATAAGGCAATCTTGCCTTAGAAGATAAAAGGATGAAAAAGAGGGAAGTTAAAAAGGACATAAACATGAAAGAATTGATAACAAAATAAAAGACTTTATTATAAAAAATAAAAATACATTGCTTTCCAAGTCTTTCGTTCATAATATGATATGTAGTAGTATATATTTTTGCTTGTTGATTCATCTTACGTAACATCACACTTTTTTCTTTTCTGCTAAAATTTCTTCCTTAAGAGAAGTATCAGTTTCCAACTAAAGAACCCATAATAAATGCTCTTGAAGACTTGTGATTTAGTGGCTGCCTCTTTCATATTTGCATAGCTTGGTGAACTTGGGTTTGACGGATGGGAAAGACGACTACTCAGGGAAGGATTTGCCAACTGAGATATGATCATTTTCTAGTAGAGGACGCACTCTGGCTCTACACGTACATTTGCCATCTGGCTCTACACTCAGCACTGTATGGATTGTTAGGAGATTTAGTTTATAATATAAAAATGAGAGTACTGGGATGCTAGGCTAGCTCAACAGGGTAAGCACTCATCTGGTAGCCCCAAGTTCTGGCGATCAAGGCCCAGCCCCGGCCGTGCAAACCCATACGCTGAACTGAGGCAGGCTTCCCGTGTGGGAGGCCCCCAGTTCAGTTCCCGCCCTGCGCAGCTCCACATCCCCGTGTGGAATGAAACTATGCTGAAACTAATGATGTTCAGCTAAAGAGGCTGCTCTGGGCCCTCCCCCTTCTCTCTGTCTCTGTCTATCAAACAATACAATAAATCTTAAAAAAAAAAAAAGAGAGCACTGAGAGAACTTGTCAATGGAGAAATGAAGCCAAACTAACAAAATACATTTCTCTGTCTCCCAGATGTAAACCAAGCTGTCAACAGTTAAATTGCCTTATGGTCAATTAGTTATGCAGTGAAAATGCTTTCGGCAAGGATGTTTACTAGGAAAATTTTAGGCTCGCCTCACTACCCACAACTATACCCCCAAGCGTCACTCTACTGTCCACTTGCCCCCAGCCACCCCTTCATCAATTTCTTGCCCTTCTTGCCCCCAAACCCTTGTCCTGAAAGCTGCACCCCCTTTGGGCCATGAGGACATAGAGGGTCCATCCTTCAAGGGATATCCCTGGGGGCATAGACCCCCCCGGAAGAGTGCGCTGCCCTGTGTCTGTCCACCATAACCCCTGTAACTCCCAAATCTCCAGTGCCCAGTGACAGCCTCCCAATGTGCTGACGTAGATTCTATCTGGGCCCAGGGTGTACATCAAGGTGGGCTCTGCCTCACCCTTCTCCACCTGCCTGAAGATGGTGGCATCACCCGACAGCCATGCTCGCTGTGCCCAGGGCCAGTCTCCACTTCTGTCCTGCTATGACACCTTGGCACCTCACTTCTGGGTTGACTGGTGCAATGTGTCCCTGGTGAGGAGGGACCCTGGCTCCAGGGTGGGGATAGGGCGTGGCCCACACCATAGTCTCCCCCCTTCTCTCTTCTCTCCCTCCCGTCTCTCTCCACTTTCTCCCACAAGAGGGCAGCAGAGTCCATAACCCAGACAAGGACTCTGGCTCCTGAAGTCCCAGAAGTGCCCAACCTAACAGCTAGAAAAACCACTCCCACAGCGCAGTTCCAAAACTTTCTCTACCAAGGTCCTCTGTGTCACAACTCTGTAGGCTTCCTTCTAAGGTGTCACCTAGCTAATCTACCTGCAATAAGGAGCAGATAGCTGTCACTCCCAGGTTATACCAGAGATTCCACTGTTCTTTGGTTCTTGAGCGAGGTATCTAGGGTCCCTAGCGTACTCTTCCTGTGCATTGACCAATAGCGCAGTTGGGGACTGCTAATCAGCGATGTTCTTGAGCACTTGCTATGTGCTAGGCACTATTCATTCAACCTGTTTCATCCTTATGACCGCCCCAGGAGACAGGTTCCACAGTTAGCATTCTGACTTACAGGTTTGGAAACTGAGGCACCTAGAGATAAGTTATCTCAGCAAAGCACTTGTCTGAGTCAGGATTCAAATCCAGGCGGTCAAACTGGAGAGCTGTACTCTAATCATTGTACAGTCCTGCCTCTCTGACCATCTCTCCTGGCTCCTAGTTCAGTGCTTGTCCTGCGGGGTCACCCGAGCGGAAGAGGCAGGCAGGAAGAAACGCTGTGGTTGCATGGGATAGTAGGAAGTGGCACCCCAGAACCCTTGCTCTGTTCCCCCCGGGGGTGTCTGTGTTCAGCCAGCTGCTCCTGGGTCAGCCCTGGGTTCTTGGAACAGGTGGATAAGTCGGTGCCAGAGCCTGCCGATGAGGTGCCCACTCCAGGCGACGGAATCCTGGAGCACGACCCATTCTTCTGCCCACCCACCGAGGCCACAGCCCGCGACTTCCTGATGGACGCTCTGGTCACCCTCCTGGTGCCCTTGCTGGTTGCCCTGCTGCTCACCCTGCTACTGGCCTACATCATGTGCTGCCGGCGGGAGGGACGGTGAGTGTGGGGGACAGAGGGCAGGCAGAGGGCAGCTTGGGATTCTTGGTGGCACTTGTGCTGTGTGGGGATCTAGACCCCTCAGGGAGCGGGCTACTCAGCCAGGAGAGGAGTGAGGGGCCTGGGCCCTGCCTGGTACTGGGAGTGGATTGTGGGTAACCGTTAATCCCATTTCCTTGCTTTTCTACAGGCTGAAGAGAGACATGGCCACCTCTGAGTGAGTAGGAGAGTGCTGAGGGCCCCCCTACACTGTAAGCTGCACCCTCCAACCTCCATGGGCAGCAAAGACACCCCAGCTTATTTTGGGATGCTGGGGCCATCCTTGGCCTCTGATCTCCAGCCCTGGGCTGGCTGGGTGCTGGAACTGACCTATCCAGGCCTGGCCTTCTCTTTTCTTGGTCTCCATGGAAGAGCCTCATATGGGATGGGACAGGGGAGGGGACCTGGCCAGGCTTCAGGGATCTGCTGCTACTCTGGGGGGAAGGGTTTGAGAAGCCATTACGAGCTTTTTAGTACACGTGCATGCGCGCGCGCGCGCGCACACACACGCACGCACTGCTGTGAGTCAGGTACTTGGGTTCCAGGCGGGGTTCAGCCACCACAGTTTCTGTGATCCTTTCTGGTCTCAGTTTCCCCACCTACGATGTGGTTGGACTAGCTCGTGCATGTGGATGCTTTCAATTCCCCCAGCCCTTCCCAAATCCCTCTCACCCTTGCTTTGCCCAGGTTTCCACCCACAGCCTTACCCTGCCTCCGCCTCCGTGCACCAGCCCTCCCCTTTCCCCACTGCCTGGAACCCCAAGGATTCCAGGAGGCAGGTGTTAAATACGCTAGGCGCCTTTAATTCCAGGGTGCAGAGCCTGTGGCCGGCCTGTTAATTGCGGAGGCCTTTAGCCACCCTGCGAACCCTTAGGTCCGTTTGGAGCTCACTGGTAACTTGTGCCGTCCAGACTGGTGCCGGTGCTTCTGCTGCCGTCTCTTGGTCTTGAGCTTGGTCTTGAGCTTGGTCTTGAGCTTGGTCTTGAGCTTGGTCGTGAGCTTGGTCTTGAGCTTGGTCTTGAGCTTGGTCTTGGAGGCGTGCTTCTTGCCCAGGCGGAAGGAGCCCAGAGCCCCCTGGCCAGTCACCTGCTTGAGCATGCCCTTGTCTACCAGCTCTTTGAGCACTCGCTTGAAGCGCCAGGCGTTGCGGGTCATGTTGTAGCCTGTGGTCGAGAGAGCATTCTTCAGGGTGCTCACAGACACGTGGTTGTGCACCCCCTTTTCTGCCATCACTGTCAGGATCACCTCGGACATGGCGGGCTTCCGGGGGGCTTGGGGGCAGGTGCCGCACCCAGTCTCACTCTCGTTAGGGACTGACACGCTGGCCTGCGGACATGTGCCCAGGGCACTGTTTGAGACTGAAGGCACAGAGGCGGGTGGCAGCAAAGTGTCTTTCTGTATCTCTTCCTCGGGTGGGTGAAGGCAAGTGGGTGTGCGGACCTCCATGATGGCAGCGGGAAGTCGCTCCTTAGTGGGTGAGGTACGTCCCAGTTCCTGGTTTCCCTCAGGCTGCCCCGTAGGGCTCGGCCCAAGCCTTCCCCTGGGTGGCCAGGAGGAGGACAGAGGATGATCATCCACGGCTGGCCTCAGCAGACTTGTCCCTCAGGTGCAGAGGGGGCTAAGGTTATCTCTGTGGTGACCTCAGGGGGACATTGTGAGGCCACCAGAATCCTTTGAGGGTCACAGTGGCCCTATTGTTCCCTCCTGGGAGGTGCAGATGGGAGATGCCAAGATTTAGGCTGCTGGCATGCCAGGTACCCTGGGAAGAAGGGCTGTGGCTGTGTGGACCGGACAGGGGTCCAATAGGTGTGCACGTGCACGTGCACGTGTATGTGCACAAGCTCCAGCCGACTTCAGGGTGCTCGGAGACCCGTTTTAAACTCACCATTCTGACTCCACTATCTCAACCCACGATTGAGGAATACATTTTTAGAATCAGAATTATACCAACATCTATGAACTTTTATGGGGAATACATTTCCAGGGTGGATAGAATTCCTTGATCCTAAATGAATTCCTCTGTCAGCCTTCTATACAGAGCAATGAACAGGCTTTTTAAATTCTATTTTTGTTTTTATTTGATGGGAATTTTTTCCTGTAGGGGGTCAGTGATTTTCTATGTGAATTTCACAAGGGGCATTTTATTAATTTTTTTTTTTGGCCCATGCCAAATTTGACCAACGATATCTTGTTACTGTGATTGTGGGTAGTCTCTTCTGACCAGTTATTTGCACCACGTCCAGCTTTCTTGGGTCAGTTTTCTAGTTCCTATGATGTCAGGAAAATCTGCTTCTTCCCTCAGTTTTAAATCAATAACCAATTTTACCATGTGTGTTATTAGCTCTTGTTGGTTTAGATTTTGTGTTGATATATGGCTACAAATTCCTCTTTTTTCTTTCTTTATTTTTTGGCTTGTTCAGTGCCTACCCTTTTAAAAATTATGCACAACTTGTGATGCTGCTGCCCTCTTTCTGCCTATGTCAGATTTTACTGTTTGGAAAATCCTACAGGCTCAGCGGCCCTCTTCCGGGGTCCTGCGTGCTGGTGGTGGAGTGCGTGTGCGCGTGCGCGTGCATGCAGGAACGCGTGCATGCAGGAAGTCTGCTCATTCCTTCGTCTGCCCAAGTGCTGATGTGGACGGATTGGCGGGGAAGGCACCTTGGTTCTGGCTTCTGCTCCTGCTCCGCAAAAACATCCCCAGAACATTTCTCCACCTGCGTGTGTTGCCAGCATAATGAGACCCAGATGTGGGGCTGGGGGTGGGGAGAGGGACCATTAACTGAAGCCTGTCCCCTATCGGGGCATCACCTGCCTGGCTGCCCTGTAGCTCTCAGCATCCGCACACTCCTTGCTACCTTACCCCCTCTGTCTCCCCTTTCCTGGGAATGGAAACTTGTGTTTCCGACAGCTCTGCTTGCCAAATTCCAGGCCGAAGAGCTCATTTTGACCCTCCCCTAGCCTTAGAGGGTGACTCTACCTCCTCTTGTCCATCAGACAGGACTGGGTCCTACTCCCCCCAGGAGGAGTGTGGCCCCCTCAGCACAAAGCTGGGAAGTCCTTCCTTACTCTCATCTCAGGCTCTGCCTGGAGTCTGGGTCCTCTAATTGAGGCTTGGACATGAATGCGATCACTTGTCCCCCCATTGATCCGCAACCTAGCTATGGGTAGGGTTGCTTTTGCCCTGCCTGGGGCCCCACTCCTTTAAAAAAACCAATTCTTAATGTTTGTAATAAAAAGTCTGGACCGTCTGTCGGACCTGGAAACCAGGTAGTCTGGGAAGATGTCTCCAGGCTGGGCCCCACATATGTGGGTGAGCTCGTGTTAAAGGGCCTGGAATCATACCTCCACTGGAGGCCAAGTCATCAGGCCTCCCTCCACCAGAGGCCAAGTGGTCCTACCATAAAAAATAACACTAATGCTAATAATAGCAACTAATGTCTCCCTATAATAATAGCTACCACTTGCTACATGCTGATGAGGAGACAGTTCAAGTATTTTTCCTAATTAACCCATTTAACTCACACAACAATTGCATTAAAGTTGAGGGACCAACAGCTCAGAGAGGTTAAGTAACTTGCACAAAGTCACACAGCTCGTCAATAGTGGAACTCACATTCAAAGTCTTCATGCTTAGTCATTGTGCTGCCATACTCCACAGAATGAACTAAATAAAGCTTGCCCTGGACAGCAGAAAGGAAGCCCAGGAGAACATCGAATGAGAACGAGGCTGAGCATTCCGAGGAAAATCAGGAACTAGAGCTCAGGAAGGACTTCCCAAGGGGTGTGGCTGTCAGTGCACTGGGCTGCTGGGATTTTAGGCCTGTAGAGGGTGGAGACTGGTGCAGCCCTCAAGAAGCCTTGGTCTGAAACAAAGACAGAGAGACAAGACTTAGTGTCTGGAGCTAATCAATGCAGGGGGCTGACTGCTGTGGGCTGACCGCCGTGGGTTGGGAGGGATCAAGATACAAAGGGAGCAGAGCACAGGTCTGAGGAGCTGAAGGATGAAGCAGTCAGGGCCTGGCAGGACACAGGACACAGCTGGGGCAAAAGCTAGGAGGTGGGCAAAAAGGGTATAGGTTTGCCAGACTAAGACAGGGCTGAAGGAGGGAAAGAGAATTGAAGGATCCGTGGTGGGAGGGAGAAGTATCAGGGGAGGGAGCTGAGTGCTAGAAGGGACCTAGATGGTCTTCAGAATACACAAACAGAAACTAAAGCCCAGTAAAGGCTGGCCTTTGGAAATACATTTCCACTCTGGGTGTCTGTTCACATCTTAGTATCTCCAGAGCTCTTACCACGTACCAGGTAATTTTCTAAACACCCATTTAATCCCTGCAACAATCCTAGGAGGTAGGATTGTTAGCCCCATTTTGCAGTTGAGGAAACTGAGGCATAGAGTGGTTAACCCTCTTAGTGTTTCCTTCTGCCAGTGGTACTAACGAAAAATGCGAAGGGTAATTTAAAATGCGAAGGGTAATTTAATAAAATGTATCATCTTAGGAAAAAATCATTATGAAGTTATTGTTTTAGATAGCCATTTGAGGTTTTTTTAAATATATTTTTATTTATTTATTTTTATTTTTGACAGAGAGAGAGAGAGATAGAGATGCAGAGACAGAGAGAGAACTGAACTGGGGGAGCTCCCAGTTCAGCATAT
>PVKE010051993.1:0-10470 GCA_004027555.1 Craseonycteris thonglongyai | reverse complement strand
AAATAATTTTAAAATAATAAATTTATTGTACAAATTATATACACACAAAGAAACATATATACAAAACGTAATACAAAGTAAATAAAAAACACATGTATAATAAAATCATTTAAAAAAACATAAAAGAAAACAAAAAAAACCAATCTGTCAGTGTGATCTTTGGCATTGCATTTCATTGGCCAGTGCCTTGTAATTAGGAGAGTATGACGACAACCCTGTTAGCAAACAGTTATTAAGATGCTCATCAGTAAGTTGAGATCTATATCGTGATTTTATTAAATTCATGTTTGAAAACAAAGATTCGCATAAATACGTTGACCCGAAAAACGATTTGATTTTATATGCCGCTTTTTAAAAAAATGGGAACCTTTCTTTGTCGACTGTGCTCCATAAGTCCTTTGATATTAAGGATTTTAGCAAAATATCGTTCTTAAGGTTCAAAATTTCTAACTCTAGTTCTTCTGCTTTCCCCTGAACAAGTTCTGCAATATATGCGGCTAGTTCTATTCCATTTATTTGGCAAGTAAAAGGATTGATACAGAAGGAGACAATTGGCTCGATATTTGTAAACTGCAGAAATTTCTCTTCAAACTGTTTTTGAAGCACTTGCAGGGTCTCAATAAATAATGACACGTTTAATTCATTGTTACCTAGCATTTTCCTCCTATATGGGAAGTGCACGAGAGACTTGATATGCAGATGTGATATCAACAAAGTCAATTTTGCTTTCAATGCGTTTACAGAGCTGATCATTTCAGCTATATTTTTGTCTTTTCCCTGAAACTCCAAATTGAAAGAATCTAATTTTTCCATGGTGTCAGCAAGAAAACCCAAATCCACCAGCCAGCAAGTCTGTTAGTTCATCATAATTTTCATTTTTATTATGTATAAATGTTTTTATTTCTTCAATTAAGTTCACAAATCTTGTAAGAACTTTACCTTTACTGAGCCAACGTACTTCAGTATGCAGGATGAGATCGTGTTCTTTATCTTCAGCATCTTCTAACAGGGCCTTGAAAAGTCGGTGTTGCAATGGAGCTGCTCGAATAGAGTTGATTATCTTTGTGACTATTTTCATAACATGTTCAAAGGGCAGTATTTTACAACACAAAGCTTCCTGATGGATAATACAGTGGTAGGACATAAAGTTTGAAAATTATTCATCTTTCCTGCAAAGGGCAATAAATCCTTTGTTTTTACCAACCATTGCTGGTGCCCCATCGGTAGTTATCGCAGACAACTGATGCAAAGGCATGTTTATTGACCTGGCGTATGTTCTGAAAGTTTTATAAATATCCTCACCTCTCGTCTGTCCTTTCATTGGTATATTTGCAACAGCTCCTCTTTTACTGTGAAGTTACTAAATGCCATTTTCACCATAACTGCCAACTGTGCGGTGTCTGATATATGTGTTGACTCGTCAAATTGCAGAGAGAAGCAGTCACATATTTCCAAGTCAGTCTTTAACTGAGTTTGCAAGTCTTTTGAAATGGTGTGTATTCTTCTTGTGACTGTGTTATTTGACAACTGTAGGTCTTGTATCGCTGACATAATCTCACGCTTGTTAGAATATTCCTCAAACAAACAATCGGCAGCAGTCAGAAATGCTTCTTTGAACAATTCACCATCCTGGAAAGGTTTTTTCTTCTTTGCGAGCATGTGAGAAATTTTGAAAGAAGCAATGGTTTCCTTTTTAGATTTTTCCACATGTCTAGTGAAAACAGTCTGTTGAGTTGTTAAACTTAATTTTAGTTGATTTATTTTTTTCTGTCTTACTTCAGAGTTAAGTGGATAATTCGTATCAAAAGTGGTATGACTTGTTTGAAAGTGACGTTCAACATTATGTTTTTTCGGCACTGCAATACTACTGCCACACAACAGGCAAACGCATTTACCTTTTAAATGAATGAAACAATATGATTCCTCCCAGTCTGTGTTAAAATTATAGGTTCGTTTTCTCTCATTTGGTCCACTCATTTTAGGACTAAAAAAATAAAAATAAAAAGAGTTATAGAACTACAATATCATATCCAATTGCCACCATAATAATAGATGACCTACCTCGCTTTTAGTTCATTTAAAATCGAATATATCAAAACACTGTGATCCTAGCTAACCGTCACGACCCGATCAGTCCAGCAACCGCGATCAAAATGGCAACTTGGCGCCTCCCGGTTGGGGGGAGGAGAGTTTAAAGAGTGCAGCGGCTAAACAAGACGCGACATGTACAAAGGCGAAAGCTAGGGAAAAACTTATACATACGATATTGCAAACATACCAACGAACAGAATAAACCTGTGTAGATACTCAAACAATACTTTAAAATTCTAACAAATGTATAAAAATAAATGATAGTTTTACTTAGTGTTTATGAAAAACTTCTGATGCAGTCAAATAATGGTAGGCTCACGGCGCCCGCGGGCACGGGGTTGAGAATCCCTGTGCTAGAGTGTCATTTTTTTTTGGCCATGTATTGATAGATGTACTATAACTTAATCAGTCCCCTTTTCTCAGATATATAGACAGATTTGCAATTTTTTATTACTCTAGAGAGTACTCAGGTGAACATCTGCATAGGGGCAAAATAGCACAGGTTAAGAGGATACAGTTTAGAGTTAGACAAGTTGCAATTCCGCTGCTTATCCGTTTGACTCTTACACAAGTTATTTAAGCCTGTCTAGTCTCTCTCTTCATCTGTAATAATAGTTCCTGCCTCTACAACAATGTGACAACTAAATGAAAAGATGCACGTGGGTGGCTGAGTCCAGACTGTCCACACGTTAGTCAATAAATGTTAGCTGTTGTTATTTTTAATTTTTGTATGCATATTTAGTTATTTACTTAGGGTTTACTTTAAGATGTTGAATTGCTGGGTCAAGATGTGTGTGTACATGTTTTCAAGGTCCTTAGTTGATATTCCCAAATTTGCTGTCAGCAGAGTCTCAGGAGAATGTCCTCTACCTCATATCCTCGCCATCTCTATTACTTTCTTGCATATAAGTTATAAATATATTTTATTTTTAAATGTATCTTTTATGTTTTTATTTAACTTTGCATTTTTGTAAATCTGGATGAGTTCGGACATTTCTCCTGTGTTTCTTACTGATTTATATTTCTCCTTTCATGACTTACCTATTTGTGTTCTTACCGTATTTTTTTTATTGGTGTAGTCATTTTTGGATTGTAAGACCTTTTTAGATGTGAAGGCTGTGTTATCAATGGTTTCTTTTCCAGATTTCCATTTATCATGAACTTTATTTATGGTACTTTTGTTTTGTCATATGAATATTGTAAATTTTTATGAAGTCTAATCTTTTATGAAGTCAATCTTTTTCCTAAGTGGATTGTGCCTTAAACAACCTTCCTCATTTCAGGATTACAAAACCTTTTTGTTTTCCTTAAAATGCATCTAGAATTTATTCATGCAAAATGGAAACAAACTCTCCTTTTCTCCAGGTACTTATTCCATTGACTAATAACCATAGGAGAAAAATTTCTCCTTTCCACTGCTTTTAAATTATCTCCATATAGTCATTCTTCATCAGACATATTGGGGTCTGATGAAGGAGTTTTTGCATATATTTTTCTAGAAGAGAAACAAAGATTTTGTTTGTTGTTATACAATTCTCAATTTTTTAAAAATACATTATCATTTTTCACCATTTTAATATTTGTTTTTCTCCTAATTTTTTGCATTTTAGCAAAAATTATCAAACTTGCACCCCTATCTTTGTCATCCATTTAAATTTTTTTTGAGTAGATTTTTTGTGTGTGTGTGGCTGTTTATTGTGCAGATTTTAAATTTGTAATTGAATTTTCAGTGTCTACTAACTCTAGTTATTTGGCTGGTTTCTACCTTTCAACTATCACCTTCCTTATTTCAGCCTGTTTCTCTTTTCATTCGGTATCTTTTTTCATAGCATCCATATTTTTTGAATTTTATTTAGCGTACAGACAGGTGCTTTCTGAGATTTCTTTTCAGAGTGATTTTGTCTCCATACTTTATGCCAACAAATATTTTTTCATATTTTTAAATCTTCTGTTTAATCAAACCTGAACGTGGAGAGTTTATAAATCATTACAGTTAAATTCATTGGGGAAAGGTTGTCCTTGTTTTGCTCCCATTTTCCTGAATGCTGTTAGATCCATTCTTTCATTTAGTGTAGATTTATACACCTGAATAGATTTCTCCTGGTTCTATTATTTGGTCATGTTTCTGGAGAAGTGGTGTTTATTCTTGGTTAATCTGAAGTGTGCTGCAGTTCTTTCCTTGTCACTCTCATGTTTCTTTTCTAGGACTTACCCACTTCTGAATTAATTTCCCTTAATAGAAAGGGGCATCCCTCCACTTCTGTCCCCAGTCTGATTTCACTGCCCAGACTGTAACCTGAAGAGGATTCTATCCACTCTAGAAAGCAGCTTCCCCGCAGTGTGTGTGCTGGGTGGGATGTGGTGTGGGCCATACAGTGTGACATCCCTCCCTGGGGTGGCTAAGGCTATATACTTCAGGGTTTCAGTTTGTCTTTATTAGTATTTCACCTTGATGGTGAAAGGAATACAAATTCAGTGGTGGTATTTTTTGTCATTTTATTTTATAATATTTTCCTTTTTAAAAATTAGTGTTTAAAGCAGGGGTATCCAATCTTTTGGCTTCCCTGGACCACATTGGAAGAAGAAGAATTGTCTTGGGCCACAACTAAATCCTCTAACACTAACAATAGCTGATGAACTAAAAAATATCGCAAAACGTTCTCATAATGTTTTAAGAAAGTTTACGAATTTGTGTTGGGCTGCATTCAAAGCTGTCCTGGCTATATGCAGCCCATAGGCTGTGGATTGGACAAGCTTAGTTTAAAGCCAGGTTGGTGCTACAGAGAACATATGGAAGGTATTAAATTGCAGTGCTTCAAAGCACTAAATGACAGTGGCATGCCTCATCCACTGTTCTCTCATCTAGCCATGAACTATCTTCCTCTTTACAACTCTGGGACCTTGAATGTCTGTCTGTATTATTTTTTCCTGTGCCCTTCATTTTCACACCAAGTAGCATAAATAAAGGCAACTAAAGGTTTCAGAAGAAATACTAAGTAATAGACATTCATGATGACAACTCCTAAGACTTGAAGGCTTGCCTGTTAATGAGTGGAAACAGCCCCAGACTTTGAAGACTGAAGCCTTATAAAGGGTGTCCCAAAATTCACGCAAGGTTTGAATTGTGCATCATTTGTGCGGTAAAGTGTTGCCAATGAAAAAAAAAAGACAGTGTGACAGCTGACAGTTCAGGGTTATTAAAAATGGAGCGCTACACGAAAGAACAACACGTTTTCATTGTTGAGCAATGAAAATTTACAACTTTTTTTTTTATTATTTTTTTATTTTTTTATTTTATTGTTAAATTTAATGGGGTGACATTGGTTGGTAACAATTAGATAGTTTCCCAATGTACAACTCCACATCACATCACCCATGCATCTCATTATGTGCTCAGCTCCCAGAATCAGGTCCCCCTCCAACCCCATATATCTGGTGCCCACTCTCCCCGCCCCCCACAGCTCTCCCTCCCCCCTCCTCCCTTCTCTCCAGGTAAACACCAAGCCATTGAGTGTGTCCATAATGCTGGTGCCCTCTCCCACCTCCCCTCCAGAAAATTTACAATTTTTAATTATAAATCTGTGTTTTCTATCAAAATTACTTCTTGCGTGAACTTTGGGACACCCTTTAGAAGCAGCAGAGCCATGCAAAGAGTGAATATCCCATTTTACACGTCTATAAATGGGAACAGAGAAGTAATGACCAGGACTGGGAGGTAGTAGATTGTTTGGTGGGGATTGACCTCTGGGAGCTAGTAAAGTCACTTCTAACCATAATCCTGAGTTCCCAGAGGATGAAGACATCCGATGGAAACTCACCTGTGCTCCTCCCACTCTCATCTTTGCTTACTGGTGCACTTCAAGCAGGTTCTTCTAAGACGGGGACTTGAGACAGTAAGAGGTTTGGCTCTCAGAACAGAAGCCTCTGTAGGTACTCTGGATTCTTGGACACTATATATAGGAAGTGGTTAAAGTCTTTAAGATGTATAACTTTTGTAATGAGAAGATAGTTTGCTAAAATAATCAAACTTGATTCTCAGATTGCTAAGTGTTAAATCTAGTATTGAAAGAATTACCTGAAGAATAAATGAAAAGAAATCTTGTTTACATAGAGGATAGTGTACTTATTAAATTTCTTCCTCAAAGACGTAATGGTATTGGAGAATGTGAAAGGCTCAAGAAAATCTTAGAAAAAAACAGAAAGCAAAATACAGCTGTTTAAATGCAGGAAAGCAAGACCACATGGTATTTCCTAAGAAATGACATACAGATCAGTGGGACAAGAGAAGCCAGAAGTAGGACCCATACATATATGGTCAATTCATATTTGATAAAGGTGTCAAGGTACAATGGGAAACGACAGTCATTTCAACCAATGGTTCGAGCACATTTGGACATCCATATGAGAAAACAAATGCAACTGTTATTTTAAACTATATACAAATATTAACTAGAAACAGAACATACTCCTAAAACTAAGAGCTGAAACTATAAAACATCTAGAAGAAGACAGGAGAAAGTCTTTGAGGTCTTGGTTTTGAAAAGATTTCTTGGTTGAAACACTGAAGCAGGAACCATAATAGAAAAATTGATAAACTGAATTTATTCCAAATTAAAAAATACTTCTCTTTAAACGATATTAAGACAAGAAGAGAAAACTACAAGTCAGAAGAAAATATTTGCAAAATATATCTGATAAATAATTTGTATCTAGAATATATTAAAAATAACTCCAGCAACTCAGTAATAAAAACAGCAACCCAGGAGGAAGCTGGATGGCAAAGAGGGTTAAGCACTCGTTTTGCAGCTCCAGGGACCAAGGAGCGAATCCTGGCCCTGTCCCATGCAGATTCGTGTGCTGAACTGGGTGTACTTTCCTTGTGGGAGGCCCCCAGTTCAGTTCTTGCCGGGATGAGCTTCCCAGGTGGGAGGCCCCTGGCCCGGTTCCTGCCCTGTGCGGCCCTCGTTCACCTGTGTGGAACAAAACCATGTCAAAAACTGATGACATACAACTATGGAGACTGCTCTGGGCCCTCCCCCTTCTCTCTGTCTCTTGTTTCTCACCGTCTCTGTCAAAAGCAAGAAAATAAATCTTAAAAACAAAACAATAACAACCCAGTTTTTAAAATGGACAAAAGATCTGAACCAACAGTTCACCAAAGAAAATATGCAAATGGCCAAAAAGCACATGAAAAGATGGCCAACATCATTAGTCATTAAGGAAAAGCTAATTGAAAGGATGAGTTATATCTACATGCCTACTAGAATAGCTAAAATTTCAAAAGTAAACACATGACTGTATCACATATTGATGAAGATGTGAAGCAGCTCTCACTTAGCTAGTGGGTGTGCAAAATGGCCCAGCTGTTTTGGAAAACAATTTGGGGATCCTCTGATAATCGTACTCACTACCTGATCCACTCTTAATGTATTTTTACCCAGTTCCACTGGTAGGTATTTCCCCGTGAAATGAAAATTTAGTGCACATAAAGGCCTGTATTCAGACATTTATAGCAGCTTTTTTTCATAAAAGTCCCAAAATGGAAACAACCTACATGCCCATCAGCTGGTGAATGGATAAACAAATTGTGGCATATCCATAAAAGTGAATGCTGCTCAGTAATAAAAAGGTTGAAATACTGATAACATGCAACAACTTGAATGGATTTCAGAAGTGCTATGCATGTGAAAGTGGCTGCTGGGGACTGTCCGTAGAGAGAGGGGATTGACTATAAAGGGGCACAGGCTAATTTTGGGGGGGGGTGCTGGAAATTTTATCTTGATTGTGGCGATGGTTACACAATTATTGACATTTGTCAAACATCATGGAACTGTACACTTAAAAGTGTGAGTATACCTCAATAAACTTGACTTTAAACACAGGAGATCATTTTTCTCATTTAAAAACACAAATTAAAACAGTCAGATAACTTCCTCTTCATTAAGAAACACAAATTAAAATAATCAGATAACCCTTTTTTAAAACATATTAGATTGGCTAAAATCAAAGCGTTTGATTATATGTTGTCAAGAATTTGGGAAAGGGAGGATTCCAGGAAGGCTCAGCAGATTAAGAGCTTGCCTTGTAGCCCCAGGGGTCTGAGGATCAAGTCCCCGCCCCACCCTGGCCCCTGGCCCCCGCCCCGGCCTTGGTCCTGACCTGTGTGGACCCATATACTGAACTGGGGTGTGCTTCCCATGTGGGAGGCCCCCAGTTTGGTTCTTGCCAGGGCGAGCTTCTCATGTGGAAGGCCCCCAGTTCAGCCCCCAGCTTGCAGGGGCATGCCTCCCATGCAGGAGGCTCCCTACCCAGTTCCTGCCCTGCCCACCTGTGTGAAATGAAACTATGTTGAAAACTGATGACAGTACAACTGGAGACTGCTCTGGGCCCTCCCTATTCTTTCTTTCTCTCTCTGTCAAAACAACATAAATCTTAAAAAAAAAAAAAAAAAGAATTTGGGGACGGGACCACTCTCATACTTAAATATCAATCTCTGAGGGACAGGTGAGTACTATATTTCAAAATTAAAAATGCATATACTTTTTTACCCCAAAATTCCACTTTTCGGAATTTTTTCTACCTGGAAGACATGTAAAAATATTGTTCATTATAGCAAGACTGGAGAACAACCTTAATTTTCATGAATGAGGACATTTAACTACAGTGCAGTAAGGTACTATGAGGTAGATATATTTGTGTGTTGATATGGAACAGTTACTTAAGATATTGTTAAATGAAAATAGCAATACACAGAATGATATATATAGTATACACCCACAAAACTGACATTAACAGTTGTCATAAGAAAAGCTTACTTTTTATTGTGTATCTATTTTTTGCTTCAATATATTTTTACCACATTACTTTCTCAGTTAAAGAAAAAAACTTAATTTGCATACTTTATAATGTTATCAGGACATTTTGGAGTACATAGGTGACTTTCCTAATCATTTCTGCCAGAAGACCCTAGTGTTTTTGTCAGCAACACAACAGTGGAGCAGATGGAGCTTGGGACTGATCCAGTGTGACAGTTCCACAACCACCGCCCCCTGTAACCACCGCTTCCAGCCTGTGTCTCCTGTTTTTCCAAATCCATGTGGGAGTAGGTTGGGGAGGACATACACTTATTTCACTTTCCCCACATGATGCCGTTTTATTCGTTGGACTGCTCCCCTAGCTTAGGTCGGCTTTACTAAGCCCTGCAATGGTCAAGTGCCACAGTGAGGAGAAAAGCACTGAGCTCTGAAGAAGAGTTTACCTTATGTCTATGCATCTTGTTCAGATACTACTAGGTAGCTCCCATGAGTGAGGGGAGCCTCCATAGGGAGGTGTGGAAATCGATAGCACTTTCTGAAAATGGGGTAGCTTGGGAGGCTGTCTTCAATTTAGTATGGATGTTACATAAATTAAAATGGATGTGCTCAACTTATGAGCCTTGCGTCATGAGTGCTATAAAAGCCCTTTAGTCTGGCTGTTATTTGACTCACCTCTCTGTAAGGTTATACAATATTCCTATGGTTATGAGCCTGAATAAGTGAAAGCTAATCATTAATTTGCTAAATGTGGTTCACGGAACAGTTCCCAACTCCTAGACTTACCAACTGCTGCTTGTTTAGTGTCATGTTCACTGTTCTTGGGTAGAAATTGGTTCCACAGAAAAATGTACAGTAACATTTGTCTCTCCTCCAGGAACCATGCAGTATGGCAGCTCTCCATGTGGCTTGGTCATGGGGAGGGGAAAAGGTTAGGCTAAGCAAAGTTTTTTTGGTATATATACTTCTACAGGAAGAAACCATTAGGAGGAGTGTAAGATGACAAAACAAAAAAAGAATTAAAGCTGCAGAGGTTTGAGATATTTGGAAAAATCATTCTTCGTTCACTTTCCAGAAATTTGCTATGCTAGAGCTCTATGTTATTTACCATTGTGGGGACCTAAAAATAAAATCATGCTCTTTAGGTTCTTCCTTGTTCTTTTCATGTGACATGACAGACTTCAAGATAGCCCAGAGTCAGGGAAGCTGAGATGGCTCAGTGGGTTAAGTGCTCGCTTTGCAGACCCAGAGACTGAGGATTGAATCCCAGCCCCGGCCCATGCGGACCCATATGCTGAACTGGGGAGTGCCCTCAGTTCAGTTCTTGCTGGAGCCTATGTGGGAGGCTCCTGGCCCAGTTCCTGCCCTGCACAGCCCCACGCCCACCTATGAAGTGAAACTATATGGAAAACTAATGTTGTCAACTATGGAGACTGCTCTGGACCCTCCCCCTTCTCTCTGTCTCTTTCTGTCAAAAAACAATAAAAATAAATCTTTAAAAAAAGATTGCCCATAGTCACCTGCAAATATATATATATATATATATATATATATATATATATATATA
>PVKE010051992.1:0-10470 GCA_004027555.1 Craseonycteris thonglongyai | reverse complement strand
GCCTCCACAGTATTGACCTTATTTGAGGGGTGAAAGGTGACACATGACGAGAAAACTGCACTTCCCTTTCCTGCCCTTCCCTCTACTGGATTGCCTTTACATTAATGTCTTCAACTGGCATTTGGATTTAATGGGAGAGAAGTAGTTCATTTCGTCAGTTCTGAAATGCACACGTCTAACCCTCAACATTTCAGAAATCGGGATACATCTCTCCATCGGCAGTCTTAACTTACTGTTGGCCAAATGGCAGCCCTGCAGCTAACATAGCTTCCTGCACTGTCACATCTGGCAGGTTGTCTGGATGACCTCAGCCCCTCAATATTTCTGCCAACAAACCCCTGAAGGGACCACTTGAGGAAGAAACCAGTCCTGGATGGTAACTGCTGACACCTTCTGGTAAGATCAAGGAAATGCCAGCATCAAACCTGCAGAGTGGGGGTCAATGGCAAGAAAGAAGATCCAGAAAACGATACTGGAGTGTTGGGTTCAGAGGTGCCACACCATCCATACTTCTGCTAGCACAGAGAATGACATCATGTGGTAAAACCTAGGCATTGGTTTCTCAGAGTCAGGAAGTGAACATCAACACCTCTCTGTCCACCTCTGTCACACACACCCACATGTGAACGCATAGACGCCCGAACACATACCACCACACACACCGCCACACACCACACACCTACACCCTCTGCCCCAGGATAAGGTACCTCACAGGACCAGGCCGACTCGAGTTCTCTCCTCTTCTTGCCCTAGGAGGGCCCCATGGGTAGGAAGCAGCCCAGGAATCCATGCTGAGCATCCCTGAGACCCAGCAGGTATCTTCACACCTGTTGTTTGCCTCAAACCAAATCAAATCCTTTATGGTTACATTTAATATATTCTAATTGCACAAGCAATTCAAGAACATGTTCTGTTATTTAGAACAATAAATTGTCATCCCCCATGGCCACTGACTCCCTGCCACCAAGCCCAAGACCCTCCCCCCAGGTGACATGGTAAGTAGCTGGAGTATGTACCGTATTTTCTGGTGTATAAGACGACAAGGTGTATAAGACGACCCCCTAATTTTACAGTTAAAACATAGGTTTAGGCCTATATTCGCTGTATAAGACTATAGCCTCGGAAGTGGGGGGTAGTCTTATACAGCGAATATAGGCCTAAACCTATGTTTTAACTGTAAAATTAGGGGGTTGTCTTATACGCCCGGTCGTCTTATACGCCGGAAAATAGGGTAACCTTCCAGACAGTTTTTGCTTAGTTTGCTTTTGCATGATTAGGGTTTCATCTGTGAATTAACACAAATGGTTCACATAAACATATCCTATGTATTGATGCTTTTGCAATATGCTTTGTCCACTTAACAATATAATCCCTGGAGAATGTCCCATATTAATGAATACAGGATGACTTCATTTCTAAACAGCTGAACATAAATCATTTATTTTGATATTGATAGACTTCTGAGTTGTTCATTTTACTTTTATATTTGTGTTTCTGTTATACACTATGCTAAAAAAATATTATTGGGTAGACTGTTCATGTATATGTGTAGGAAGTGGAATTTCACTGTATTTTCATTTTAGAAGATATGGCCAAATTGTCCTCTAAAAATGCTGACCCAAGACTTCATCAAGATGGTGGCATGAGAAGAGCTGTTGAAACCTCTCCTGAAAAGATAACATTTTAAAAAACTAAAATCCAACCAGAGAATCCCTAAGCAATGCATAACCTTAGTTGAGGAAACTACTCATTGCAAAAAAATACCTAAAACTGAAGAAACAGAGGCGAGTGAGAGAGAAAGAAAGGGAGCCGTGTAGAGACCCGCTGCAAAATGTAACCCGCAAACCCACCCAGAGAACAAACCAGAGGCTGACCGGAGTCCAGCAGAGGAGAGACTGACTGAGGTGGGAGCGTGGGGGTGTGGGTCCAGGTGCAGAACAACTCTGGGCGGGTTGGAGGCCTAGAACAGACAGAGGTGGAGGTGCAGATACCAGAGCTCGGGGTGGATGGAGAAAGTGGGCACAGCTGAGTATGGCGAGATGCCTGGGTGCGAGTGAAGGAGGGGAGCAGTTGTGGCACAGTGAGGGCGGCCAGAGCACGGGGCAGGAGGCCAGAGCAAGGCACCAGCAGCAGCCAGAGATTGGTGCTGGTGACCAGAGTAAAGATCTGGCCACTTGGGTTGGGTATCTGGAGCTGGGGACCTGCTGAGCATGAGGCCAGCAACTGAGGCCGGAGGCAGGTGTTCCAGTGGCTAGAGCACCTACTTGGGGAGTATGCTGGCAGTTGAGGCACAGAGTGACCCTTACTGAGGTGGGGCCACAACCAGGGCAAAGCGTGGCTTGGGACATGGAGCCAGGCTGTTTTCCCTTGCTATCACCCAGGGTTCATCATGCAGGCCTTGCCCATGCCTTGCCTTCAGTGGGATGCTGCTGGGAAGCCACCATTACCCTGTGACACAATCAGACCTGAGCCTTTCCCAGCAAAACCAACCCCCACTCTTGCCACTGAAGCCAGCAGAGGGAATCCACCATTACCCTGTGACACGATCAGACCTGTGCCTTTCCCAACAAATCACACCCCCACCTTTCCCACTGAAGCCACCAGAGGGATCTAGGTGTGGCAGCTTCTGACAGCAGTGAGATCTCAGAGGCATAGAATACCATCGCCCACCATACCTACCCAAAGAGGAGGCACACAGAGACCAGGGTGACTGAGTCAAAGAGAAGACAATCATCTAGGAAGTCTCCCACTGTGAGAAAACCAAATGAATAAGAGAAAATATTATAAGATACTAACACTAGTTAGGAAGTAAAAGAAAGATACCTTCACATCTACCAGGGGAAAAGTTGTCATGTCCAGGAAATAAAATGCTCCAACAATGATGAATACCCCTTTGAACAAAGGAGTTCAGACAGAAAAAGAAAAATCTCCAGAAAATGAACTTGAAGATATGAAATTATATGAGCTAAATGACAGAGAATTCAAGGTTTCAATTATAAAAACACTCAAAGAGATAAAAGAAAACTGGCAGAGTACACAGAGGGAGCTAAGTGAATTCAGAAAGGAAATTGAATCTATCAAAAAAATGCAAATAGAAATTCTGGAGATAAACAACACAATAAAAGAAATGAAAAATAAAATAGCTAGCATAGGAAGCAGAGCTGACCAAAAGGAGGAAAGAATTAGTGAAATCGAAGACAAAAATTTGGAAATGTCATAGAAGAAAGAGGAGAGAGACCTAAAAGCTAAAAAAATGAAAGATATCCACAAGAACTATCTGGCTCCATAGAAAAAATAATATAAAAATAACAGGTATTCCAGAGGGAGCAGAGGACAAGATGGGCACAGAGAATTTACTCAGACAAAGAGTAGATGAGAACTTCCCAAATCTACGGCAAGAATTGGAACCTTACATCCAAGAAGAAAACAGGACCCGTAGGTACTTGAATTGTAACAGACCCTCTCCAAGGCATATTCTACTAATGATATCAAAGGTCAAAGACAAAGAAAGAATTCTGAAAGCAGCCAGAGAAAAGAACACCATAACCTGTAAATGAGAGCCCATCAGACTATCATCAGATTTCTCAACAGAAACTCTACAAGCCAGAAGGGAATGGAACAAAGTATTAAAATATTAAAGGAGAAAACTTACCAGCCAAGAATCCTATACCCAGCAAAGTTATCCTTTAGATACGAAGGAGGAATAAAGACTTTTACAGACATACAAAAACTGAAGGAATTCTCCAGCATAAGACTAGCATTTATAGAAATACTGAAGAAAGCAATTGGACCCGAAACAAGAAGTAAAAGTAAATAGGGATAAACTGGAAAAACAAAAATATAAAAAGGGGAGGAAGTAAAGACTTGAGTTTCCAAAGAGAATAGAGATAAGAAACAGTCTTAAGAAAAGGAACCACTGCATATATAAAACTTTCTTTTTTATAAAGTTCACAGTAACCACTGAAAAAGAACATAGAACTGGGACACATAACAATAAAAGAAGCAATAACATAAAAAACAGTCATAAATACCACCAAACTAAAATAACCAATGGGAAGAAAAAAGCAAAGAAGCAATAATAATAAAAAAAAAAAGAGCTACCAGAAAACAAAAGATAAGATGGCTATAGAAAATCTTCACATATCATCATCACCCTAAATGGAAATGGACCGAACTCGCCAATAAAAAGACACAGAGTAGCAAACTAGATCAAAGAACAAAAACTAACCTTATGCTGTCTACAAGAGACAAACTTGTAGATACCTCAGCCACAAAGACAAACACAGACTCAAGGTGAAAGGGTGGAAAAAATACTCCAAGCAAATGGCATACAGAGAAAAGCAGGTATAGCCACACTTACAGCTTACAAAGCAGACTTCAGGATCAAAAAGATAATAAGAGACAAAAATGGACATTTCATAATGATAAAGGGAACAATGCAACAAGAAGATATTATACTTATTAATATATATGCCCCCAAACAGGAAGCACCAAAATTTACAAAGCAACTGCTAACAGATCTAAAAGGAGAAACTGACAAAACAAAATTATACTAGGGGACTTAAACACCCCATTGACAGCCATGGATAAATCATTCAAACAGAAAATAAATAAAGAAATATCAGTTTCAAATGATATGTTACAGCAACTGGACATAATTGACATTTACAGGACACTTCATCCTAAAACACAGAACTATACATTCTTTTCTGGTGCACATGGAACATTTTCAAGGATTCACCACATGCCTGGACACAAAGCTAGCCTCAGCAAATTTAAGATGATCAAAATCACACCAAGTGTATTCTCTGATCACAAAGCTTTGAAATTGGAGATCAACTAAAAAAAGAAAGCAGGAATACCACATTAGCATGGAGATTAAAAAATATGTTATTAAAAAATGACTGGATCAAAAAAGAAAGAGAAGAGATTAAAAAGTACATAGAAACAAATGACAATGAAAACACAACATACCAAAATTACTGGGATGCAGCAAAAGCAGTAATAAGAAGCAAATTTTTATCACTACAGGCCTTTCTCAAGAAACAGGAAAAATCACAAGTCAAGAAACAAATATCAGGAAGCTGGGATGGCTCAGTGGGTTAAGCACTCGCTTTGCAGCCCCGGAGACCAGGGATCGAATCCCGGCTCTGGCCCATGTGGACCCATATGCTGAACTGGGGTATGCCCCCAGTTCAGTTCTTGCCGGGGCCTATGCAGGAGGCTCCCGGCCCAGTTCCTGCCCAGCGCAGCCCCTCACCCACTTGTGGAATGAAACTATATGGAAAAACTAATGCTCAACTATGAAGGCTGCTCTGGGCCCTCCCCCTTCTCTTTGTCTCTCTCTGTCTGTCTCTCTCTCTGTCAAAAACAATAAAAAAATAAATAAATAAAATTATATATATATAAAAAAGAAATGAATATTATCTATTCAAGAATTAGAGAAAGAAGAACAAAAAACATCCAAAGCCATAAGAAGAAAGGAAATAATAAAAATTATAGCAGAACTAAATGAGAAAGAAAATAGAAAAACAACAGAAAAATTAATGCAACAAAAAGCTGGTTCTTTGAAAAAAATTAATAAAACTGGCCAACTCCTGGCTAGGCTCACCAAGGGAAAAAGAGAAAACACACAAATAATCTGAATTAGAAATGACATTACAACTGATACCACAGAAATACAAAGGATCATACAAAAATACTATGAAGGACATATGCCACCAAATTTTGCAACCTAGAAGAAATGGACAAGTTTTTAGGGACATATAGTCTACCTTGACTGAATCAAGAAGAACTGGATAACCTAAACAAACCAATCAACAGTAAGGAAATTAAAACAATCATCCAAAACATTCCCAAAAGCAAGAGTCCAGGGCCAGATTGTTTGAGTAATGAGTTCTACCAGACATTCAAAGAGGAACTAACATCTATCCTGCTCTAAGTCTTCCAAAAAATTGAAGAAGAGTCAGTACTTCCCAATTCATTCTATGAGGCCAACTTTACCCTAATATGAAAGCTTGGCAAGGATGTAACAAAAAAAAGAAAACTATAGACCAATATCTCTGATGAACACCAATGCAAAAACCCTAAAGAAAATATTAGTAAATAGACTACAACAATGCATTAAAAAGATTATACATCACAATCAAGTGGGATTCCTCCCAGGGTCACAAGGATGGTTCAACACATAGAAATTGATCAATATGATACACCACATAAACAAAATTAAAGATAAAAACCATATGATTATATCAGTTGATGCAGAAAAATCACTTGACTAGATACAACATCTATTTATGATCAAAACAACACTTAATAAAATGGGAATAGAAGGAAAATACCTCAACATAATAAATGCCATATATGACAAACCCTCAGCAAATGTCATACTGAATGGGCAATAATTGAAACCTTGTCTTCTAAAATCAGAAACAAGACAGGGATGTCCCCTGTCACCACTGCTATTCAAAACAGTGCTGGAAGTTCTAACCAGAGCCATTAGGCAGGAAAAAGAAATAAAAGGCATTCAATTTGGAAACAAAGAAGTTAAACTGTCACTTTTTGCACACGACATTATCCTTTATATAGAAAACTCTAAAGACTACACCAGAAAACTGTTAGAAATAATAAATGAATACAGTAAAGTTTCAGGATACAAAATCAATGTACAAATATCCATAGCATTTTTATGCACAAACGACGAAACTTCAGAAAAAGAAATGTGAAAAACGATACCATTTGCGATCAAACCAAAAATACAATATTCATGAATTAACTTAACAAAGAATGTGAAGGTCTTATACATGGAAAACAATAAGACTATTAAAAGAAATTGAAGAAGATACAAAGAAATGGAAAGTTATTTTGTGTTCATGAATCAAGAGAATCAACATAGTTAAAATGGCCATATTACCCAAAAATATACAGATTTAATGCAATTCCCATCAAAATCCCACAGACATTCTTTCAAGAAATAGATTCAAAAAATTATCAGATTCATATGGAACCACAAATGACCCCAAATCGCCAAAGCAATCCTCCGAAAAAAAAATAAGGCTGGAGGCATCACACTCCCTGAATTCAGTCTATACTACAAAGTGTCAATAATCAAAACAGCTTGGTATTGGCAGAGAAACAAACATACACACCAATGGAACAGAATAAAAAACCCAGAAATAAATCCACAAATATATGGACAGATAATTTTTGACAAAGGAGCAAAAAATATACAGTGGGGAAAAGAAAGACTCTTCAGTAAATGTTGCTGGGAAAATTGGAGGACCACATGCAAAAGAATGAATCTGGACTGTGAACTGTCACCGTATACCAAAATTAACTCAACGTGGATTAAGGACCTCCACATAAGATCTGAAACTAGGGGAAGCCGGGATGGCTCAGTGGGTCAAGCCCTCACTTTGCAGCCTCGGAGACCAAGGATCAAATCCCGGCCCCAGCCTATGAGGACCCAATACTGAATTGGGGAGTGCCCCCAGTTCAGTTCTCACCAGGCTGAGACCCTGGCCCAGTTCCTGCCCTGTGCAGCCCCGCACCCACCTGTGGAATGAAACTATGTTGAAAAACCGATGATGTGCAACTATGGAGACTGTTCTGGGCCCTCCTTATTCTATCTGTCTCTATCTCTGTATCTTTCTCTCTCTGTCAACAACAATTAAAAAAAAAAGTATACGAAACTATAAAGTGCATAGAAGAAGCCATTGGCACTAAACTTAAACACTTTGGGCTCAGAGAGCACTTTATGAGCTTGACCCCAAAAGTAAGGGAAGTAAAAGCAAAAATACATGAATGAGACTATATCAAACTAAAAAGCTTCTACATAGCAAAGGACACCATCAACAAAGTAAAAAGAAAACCAACCCAATGGGAGAAAATATTTGCAAATAATGTCTCTGATAAGGGGCTAATATCTGAAATATATAAACAACTCATACAACTCAACAACAAAAAAATAAACAATCCAATTAAAAAATGGGCAGAAGACCTATACAGACACTTCTGTCCTGAAGAGATACAAACAACTAAGAGATACATGAAAAAATGCTCAATATCACTAGCAATTAGGGAAATGCAAATTGAAACCACAATGAGATACCACCTCATACCTCTTAGAATGGCTATAATCAACAAGACAATGAATAATGAGTGCTGGAGAGTCTGTGGAGAAAAAGGAACCCTCATACACTGCTGGTGGGAATGTAAATTGGTACAACCACTGTGAAAGGTAGTGTGGAGTTTCCTCAAAAAACTAGGAATGAAATTGCCATATGACCCAGCAATCCCTCTCCTGGGTATCTACTCATAAAACATGAAAATCTTAATCCGCAAAGATATATGTACCCCAATGTTCATCGCAGCACTGTTCACAGTGGCCAAGTCATAGAATCAACCAAAGTGTCCTTTGATGGATGACTGGATAAAGAGGTTGTGGTACATTTATACAATTAAATATTACTCAGCAATAAGAAAAGATGAAATATAGCAATTTGTGACATGGACAGACCTTGAAAACATCTTATTAAGCAAAATATGTCAGACTGAAAGAATTAAGGAACATATGACCTCATTTATAGGTGGAATATAAAACTGCAAGTAACAAAGAAACAAAAACTCATTGACACAGTCAATAGTTTAGTGGTTACCTGAGGGTAAGAGGGGAGGTGGATGGGAGATCCGGGAGAGTGGGGAGTAGGGAGGGGTAACCAAACATACTGTGATGGAAATTGAGCTGATTCTGGGTGGTGAGCACATAATGCGATGTATAGACAATGTAATGTAGAATTGTACACCTGGAAACAATGTAATTGATATCAATTAATGTCACCCCAATAAATTTAACAAATAAATAAATAAATAAAATGAAACCATGTTACAACTAATGATGTACAACTATGGAAATTGCTCTGGGCCCTTCCCCTTTTCTTTCTCTCCGTTTCTTACCATCTCTTAAACAATAAATTAAAAAATAAATAGTTATGATGACGTAAAGTATAGTATAAAGAATATAGTCAATAACACTGTAATAACTGTATAGTATCAGATGGGTACTAGATTTATTGGGGTGAGCACTTCATAAGTTATGTAAGTGTATAATCACTATGTTCTTGCACATGAAACTAGTATATTATTGTATTATCAACTGTAATTGAAAAATCAAACTTTTAAAAAAGAAAAAATTTAATTCTAATAAGGAAAAGATATATTACCAGTTCTCATCCAACCAATAAAATATTTAATCAAAACACACAGATAAGACTAATAAAAACAAAATTTAATGGTGAAAAAAATTTTTTTGCTTTGTCATTCTAAATAAACTTTGGCACAAACATGATAAGTTCATAATTTTGTGTTCTTAGAGAGAACATCTTATATTGGAGCAGCTTCAGTCCTACTCTGGGATGCCTGAGTCTGTCTCCTGAGGTAGGTAGGTACTCCTGTGCTCTGAGAGACACACCTGGAGCATCGCTGCTGGGCACCAAATTTGCACACTTCAGTTTTCAGAAGCCATGTTGATTCATTTTCCAATTTAGAAATGGAACTGAAACCCACATGGGTCACTCTATCCATGCCCAGGAGCTAGGTCTTAGTCACCATGGATGAAAATGTGGAATATTGCAAACTCCACCCATCCCTAGTGGAAAAACTGGTTCTCCAAGAGCAGAGTGGTGGAGGGGAAGGCTTCAGATCCCACTATGGAAATTCCCAATGTTGATCATCATAAGTTAATATATTAATATTTTACTAGTGTATTAAGAACTTGAAGGCAAGTAATAGCTCTCACGATTTTATATATCAAACTATAAGATGTTTTAATTTTACATTACAGGAAAATGTTTAAACTGCTATCAAATTTTTAAATATTTTCCCATTGTTTACTGAACTTCAATAGTTTATGTTGCTTGAAGCTACTTTCATTGTTTTTTGTAGTCTGATTGAAGTAGAACCCAACACTAGCCCCTTTGTTTGCTGGTAAAACTGCCTAACAAATGACAGCAGGGTTTTTTAAGTAGCTACTGCAGGTGAGACAACAAAGACTTTGTCAAGCTTGGAATGCATTTGAATCCAGATCTCAGCTATCCACAAGTTCAATGCATTCTTCTAACACACAAGCTTCTAGAAATTATTGACATTCTTAGTCACATTCAATGCTAATGAAACACAAAATTAAGGCTGGCTTAAATGTAGACCCTTCCAATCATAGTGTCTTTGGTCTCTTAAGCCACTGCTTTTAGTCTTTCAACATCAACACTCAGTGTCAGGTAAAGCATTCTTTTATTTTATTACTGCCACATATGTCAGTAATTCTCCCTGTTAGACACTTAATCTCATTATAACTTATGTAAAGCTGTAGATAAGTGCCTTGAAGAGATACTTCTGGGGCTAAAAACCACTGGTTCTAGATAAGAAACGTTTTTCATAAATTATGCTCTATTTAATGAATAAAATCTGGTTATG
>PVKE010051991.1:0-10470 GCA_004027555.1 Craseonycteris thonglongyai | reverse complement strand
TTGGAAACTGGATGACCTAGCAACCCGAAGTCCTTTCTCCATCGTAGCAACTCAGCTAAAGGTGAGTAGGGCTGACTCAGTGGTAGTGGGTTCATTTTTTGTATTTTTTAAGGATTTATTTTTATTATTTTTTGACAGAGACAGAGAGAAGGGGGAGGGCCCAGAGCAGTCTCCATAGTTGACAGCATTAGTTTTCCATGTAGTTTCACTCCACAGGTGGGCACAGGGCTGCGCAGGGCAGGAACTGGGCCAGGAGCCTCCCGCATAGGCCCCGACAAGAACTCAGCTGGGGGCCACACCCCAGTTCAGCATATGGGTCCACCTGGGTTGGGGCCGGGATTTGATCCTCTGGCTCCAGGGCTGCAAAGCGAGCGCTTAACCCACTGAGCCATCCCAGTTTTCCCATCATTTCCTAGAAGAATGTCAGCATATAGTTCTCTTCTTTATGTCCCAGTTTCGTCCCAAGTTGACAAACTGACTTGAGAGCAAACTTTCATTTCAACTTTCCAAATTCCTCAAAAAAAAAAAAATCTTATTGTATTTGTTGCTATTTTTCATTGAGATTGAATTAAATTTCTAAATTAACATAGGGAGAACGGATGCTTGATGATGATGAAACAAGTATTCAAGAACGAGAGAATTTCTTTCCATTGGCTCAAGCATACATTTGAGTTTTTCCAGTTTTATAGTTTTCTTCACATAGACCTTTCACTTTCTTAAATCTATGCTTACATATTTTATCTTTTTCGTTGCCACAGTAAATGGAATTTTCTCTTCCTTCTAATTTTTTTAGTGGTTATTATTTTTGTATCTGAAGGCCATTGGTTTTACATATTAATTTTATATCCTGCTATCTTTTTTTGTTTGAGTTTGTTTCATAATTCATTCTGTAATGTTTTTCAGGTATCCTATCATATCATCTTCAAATAAACACAGTTTTAATTCTTTTAATTCTATGCTTCTAATTTTTTATTGTCTAATTGCATTGGCTAATGCCATTCATAAAGTTGCAGTGGAGATAGAGAACATCTTTGTCTTGTTTCCGACCTTAGTAGGAATACCTTTAGTATTTTTGCATCAAGTAAAATGCTGGGTTTTTATAATATATAAATTTATAATGTTAAGGAAATATTCATCCAGACCAATTTTTTCAAGTATTTGTGTAAGGAATGGTTGAATGTGCCAAAGGTTTTCCCCCATCTATGGAAATAATCATATGATTTTTTCCTTAAACATACTAATTAAATGAATGGTATTCATATATTTCCTAATGCTTAGCCATCCATAGATATTCTGGTGTAAAACCTACTTGTTCATGGTGAATTCTTTTCTTTTCTTTTTTGAGATTTATTTTATTGTTTTTGACAGAGAAAGAGAGAGAGAGAGAAGGGGGAGGGCCCAGAGCAGTGTCCGTAGTTGTGCATCATCAGTTTTCAAAATGCTCTAGTTCCACACAGGTGGGTGGGGGCCGCACAGGGTGGGAGCTGGGCTGGGGGCCTCCTGCATGGGGAGCACACCTCAGTTCAGCATATGGGTCTGCACGGGCTGGAGCCAGGATTGGATCCTCAGTCCCCCGGGGCTGCAAAGCGTGCACTTAACCCACTGAGCCATCCTGACTTCCCTGAATTATTTTCTTAACGTGATGTTAGAATCTATTTGCTGACATTTGTCTAGAATTTTTGCATCAATGTTTATAAGTAAGGCTGGCCTATAGTTTTTTAGGTGCTGTCTTCACAGATTTGGATATCAATATTATACTTGCTTCTTTAAAAATATTGGGAAGTTTTTCTTTATATTTCATTTGCTCTGAAACAATTTATGTAATACTGGGTGTATCTACTCTTTAAAGATACTCAACTATAGTTTCAAAGAAAAAAAAAACAAAAATTAGATCATTCTGTACATATAGATCAACACTTTTTTTCATTTGAAAAAGTTTAAAAACTTTGTTTTGTCCAAAACGTTTGTTTTACTTGCTATGTAGTATTCATAAAGATAGGGTACTAAGATTTATGGACATTGGGTTTGTTTTCAGTTTTATGCTATTTCAGACAATGTTTTCAAAAGAACATTTCCAAACATATGTACATTTGTGGTAGTCCTATTGATGAAGAAGTTTTCCTTCAAAAGAATATGAGGGAAAACCAGGATGGCTCAGCAGGTTGAGTGCTCGCCTTGCATCCCTGGGGTCCAAGGATCGTGCCCTGGCCCCAGCCCATGCAGACCCACATGCCAAACTGGGGTGTGCTTCCCATGCGGGAGGTCCCCAGTTCGGTTCTTGCTGGGATGAGCTTCCCATGTGGGAGGCCCCCGGCTTGTGGGGGGCATGCCTCCCAGGCAGGAGGTCCCTGGTCTGGTTCCTTCCCTGTGCAGCTATGCACCCACCTGTGGAGTGAAACTATATCAAAACTGATGCCATACAACATGGAGACTGCTCTGGGCCCTTCCCTTCTCTCTGTCTCTCTCTCTCTGTTAAAAACAATAAAAATAAATCCTATAAAAAAGAATTATGAGAAATACAAGACAAAGCAGAATTTTATAGAAGAGGAAGGTAATGGCTTTGAAGACTTTTAAATTACTTTTTCCACATGTTTTCTGAAATAAACATTTTTATTAAAAAGATCTGTATAAAATGAACTGGGAATCTGTTCTCAAAAACGGATTTGTAAAAAATATTGCCCTTTAGTTGGAATTTATTCATGAAAAAGAAAATTTATAATTAACGTTTAATTTTCTGTAGGTTAAAGATTGGCTTTCAAAAGTTTAAGCCCAAGTGTTTTTTGAGAAACCTCTGTAAAATACACCTTAACCAGTGTGGAGACTGGACCTGCTGCAGACAGGGTGAGTTATTTTGCAAGCTTGAACTTGGAAGGCATCATGTTTCTCATAACATTTTGAAAAGTAACTATGGGAACTTTTTACACATTTCAGTTGAACAGATGTGTGATTTTTTTCCTGTCCAGTGGTGGTTGTTAACTGTATTTAAGTAAACGTACTTCTTGTTTACATGTGTTTTCTGTGTTATGTGAGCTCTGGGGACCCACACCTAACTGAGTTTAACTTGCTTAGCAAGTTTCCATCCAAGCAGATACGGTTTGATTCTTAGGTAAACGAGAACAAATATTTTGCCTTTAAGTACCCTACTAAAATCAGTTTGTATCTACAGTGATTGAAATGGCCTGTGTGTTTGTTTTTAACAGATAAAAATACACTTTTAATAACAATTCCTTTAATGTATCCAGAAGGATAACTTCTTTTTGGAACAGTGTCAGAGTATCTTCAGGGAATAAAGTATATCAACATTATTTTGCATAATCATAACTGAAAGTACCATATTTTCTGTGTATAATGCACACTTTTTTTGGCCCAAATTTGTGAGGGAAAAATAAGGATATACATTATACATGGGTAGTACTCTATATAAACGCTTTTTCTTTCATTTATGCGTATGAGCTAAAAGTTAACTCTAGAAATCAATAGTGATACCCATATGCAAAAATAAAAATTTGATTTTTTTTCCTTGAAAAGTCTGGGCCAGAAACATGGGTGTGTGCATTATAACACGGGGGCACATTATGCACAGCAAAATACAGTGTCTAAGAAGCTGCCTGACTTTTTTCATATAAGAATAGAACATTTAGTATCAATGACAGCCATGTTATATTTCAATGTTAACTATGTTGTAATAAGACCATTTTAAGAGTGAGGTGGTAATATTGTAACTAAATATATGTTGAAGGGTAGGATGACTTCCTTCCTACTAGACAAAAGCGCCTTGTGAGATCATGCTGAGTTTTCATCTTTGTAGGCCCAGAGCACCTCAGATAGTATTTGACACAAAAGAATTACAACTTCATAATCTCCTACCTCAAATAGACTCTCAGCATTGCTTATCGAGGCTTTTACTTAAAGTTATAATTGGCCTTATTCCAGAAAGGCTATAAAGGCAGCCGTTGCTTTCAATCAGCTTTTCCTCTCAGACCCTGTAACTATTTCAAACATTTGCCATGCAGGCTCTCTACTCAACCCCACTTTCGTCAATTTTCTCCATTAAAAGATTTTTTTTTTTTTTAATTTGAGCCATTTAACACAATCTCAACTCCCTGAACCCCTTACCCACAATTGTTTTCACACCCATACTTCCTACGTAAGCCAACCTCTCTATTATTGCCCATGATCCAATAGCCTCCCTGTTGCCCCAAGGTCTTGCTTCATTTTTCTCCTCTTTCCCTGCCCCCAGTATATCTTCACTTGTCCTCTTGACTGATCGTTTCTAACACATCTCTACAATGTTTCAGTAAGCAGTATTTGCCCCGTAGAATAAAATACCACTCCTTCCCCTTAGATTCTGACACCCTAGGGTTTAGCTGAGTTGTTCAAGGCATTCTCAACATTTAGGAAGTTCTTGGCAGAGAAAATAAAATACTCCTCAATGCAAAGCCGGTGACTTGAGTTCACTGTCACGGGTGCCCTGCCTTCCAGGGCCTGGATCCACCAGCCCTCACGCTCACCTTGGCGCTTTTGCTTTTGCTGCTGCGGGGGGTGCCTCCTTTTCCTGCATCTTCCTCTGGCCTCCACCCCCACCTCCCAAGAGCAGCCTCTATGTTCAGGGCGCTGTCCATTCCTTCCAGGACAAGGGACGATGAGTTGCAGGAATCCCAACTTAGATGTCAGGATGCAGAGTCTTACAGAAAAGCATCGTGATACCTGGTTGTTAGGGTCTTTAGTAAAATTATTTAGTGGTACATGGGCTTCTTTGGCCATATCTGGAAATCTAAACCACTACGTCAAAAATTGTCTCTTTGGGTAACTATGTTCCAAGTGCCTAACAACTGGCTTAGAAATGAACTACTGGAATGCAGCTTGTTTGGGGACTGTCTGTAAGTCAACATTCATAACTCATTGACAGTGAAAAAGGAAATGACATTTATGCTGCTATTACTGAAACATACTTGCGCATACAATTCTATAACTGTATCTTAAGGACACCAAGTACCTAAAGTTATTTAAAATAGCAGCTCCATTAGCCTATCAATTGGAACTGATATTCTGGGTCTAATTATATTTGAGCTATTAACTCCAGCAACTTTGATGTGCTCGTTAGGTGTCTATTAGACATTTTTAGAATGTAATGTTTTTAGAGAAGGCAGCAAGAGCCTTTCCTTCCTGCAGAGCCCCCCTTGTGGGCTGTGTAGCTGCTCTGCTGAAGCAGCCGGCTCCCCCACCCTCCCCCTGCCCTCCTTGCCGGCTCCACTGCCCATGTATGGTAACTCTTCCACAGCAGTGCTCAGGCCTGAAGTGAGAAAGTCCAACCCTTATTAGGATCCAAGCTTAAAAGTTAAACAGCTCAGGGGCTAACATTAAGAATCTCCGGTTTGTAGAATCTGGTAGATACTAGATGGATCAACCAAACTGCATTTGGGACAAAGTTCTTCAGGGAGGAAGAGGTCTGAATAGAAATGTTCTATATGAGGTTGGTGTCCTAACGGAAAAGCAATCACTTGACCTGTTTTCGATTCATCCTCTCGTGAGTCCCGAGAAAGCATTTTTAGCTCTCTCATGTTTTCATTCTGTGTGATTATCCCAAAGAGCAACAGGTGTGTCTCTTCATTTTCTTCTCCTTTATTGTTGTCCTTGTGTATGTGAACAAGAGCAACTTCCATGGTATTCTGCTACTTATTCCAGGTTTATACTCAGTCCGAGTTACTCACACTCTCTTTTAAAATAATTTCTCTTAAGAGGGAGGAGAGAAAAGCAGAACTAGAGAGAATGTTAGCTCTCTGTCAACCGCCCTGAGGAAGCCCATTCTTAAGAAGGGTAGGTATGAGCATTTCATGTATCACAATAAGGCTCATGAACCCTCACCCAGAGGGTATTCCTCGTTCTAAGGGATAGCTGTAATTTCTGGAGAATTATGGAAATTCAGCAAACTGAAACTTGTTTTTCCTACAAAAGAAATTCTCAGAACACCAGAGTTCATCAGTCACATATGAAATGCCTCCTTCCCACCGTTCACAAAGACAAATGACAAGATCCGAGTCCTGGCGATAATCTTGCTATAGAAACAGAAACAGAAATAAGATACTTACATACCAGTAGGCAGTACAGTCAAGCCTTTCAGAGGGTGCTGGGGTCTCCAGGTGACAGAGTAGCTGTCCAGGGGCAGCTGAGAGGCCTGGCGGGGACACACTTAAAGGTAATGTTTGGCGCAGTGCAGATGAACACGAGGAAGGCTGGGGCTCCCTGAGATGAGGATCGGAGGAGCCTCCTAGGCCCCCTAACTCTTAGGAAGTCAGTGAGGGCTGAATGCATAATCTTAACTCCTCACTCTTGCATTCAACAAATATTTATTGGGTGCTTAGGAGGGGGTTACAGTGGTAAACAAATTCTCATGAAGATTCTGGCCTAGGGTGGAAGCCATTGAACAAAATACTCTCTGTGTCTAATAGCAGTTGCATTGACCCCCATGACTGAAATTGCGAGCCACTGAGAGGTTGGCCGAGGGACCTTTGGGATTGGAGTGGGATGGTGTGTTGGTGTCAGGGAAGAAAACAATATCAATTACCAGACCTAAAGCTTCATGGAGGCACAGGGAACAGCATGTGTGAGGATGTCGCATGGGGAGAAACACGGCTTTAAAGGAGGTGGGGAGGGTCAGTAAGACAGACCCCCACCCCCAGCAAAGGGAGTTGGTTGTAGGGGGACAAGAGAAGGAGACAGAGCCTTTAGGGTGTGTTGGAACTGTCACTGATTTGGGACTCTGGACAATGGAAGCCATTGAGTAGTTTAAGCCCAAGAATTAACATGACCTGATTCGTATTTTTAAAAAATCACTCTGACTCCTGTATAGTGACCAGAAAACATTTCCATCAGCAAAACATTTTAAACTACCGGTAGCATGCCAATACAGCTGTGTTTGTGATTACAGAATATTATGTAGATTGTATAAAATACAGAGAGAGAGTTATTGTAAAGGATGAGAACCGGAAGACCTGAGGTCCTCTGCCCCCACCCTGCAGCTCCTCCATGTGCTGTGGGCGCAGACCCCATGTAGTAGGTTGGTGGTGTGCGGTGTGGACCAAGAGAAGACGGGTGTGGGAGACAGGTGATGCTTATCTCATTAATCCAGGTGAGAAATTGTGGGAGGCTTGGCTTAGGGCAAGGAAGGGGCAAGGCGGACAGATTTTAAACATATTTTCCAGTTTGAGTAGAGAAGACGGTGACTGGTTGGATGGGATGGAGGTGAGAGTGGGTGGGTAGGGGTGAGGGTTGAGGAAGGAAGGTAATGTGAAAGGTAACTACGGGTTTCTGGTTTGAGTAACCTCAGACCATGGTGTCAACCTGCCCTATTCATGCAGTTGAATTTAAAAAAAAAAAAATTAAAAAAAAATCTACCATTTATATTTTGGAGGAAAATAAAAAATGGAGGAACTCTTTAAGTAATTTAAATTTGTGTGTACATGAGCATGTGTGTGTGTGCGTGTGTATGTTTTAATTGCTCATTTTTGTGAGAGGGGTTACCTCTAACACTCAAGTTTTCATCTTTTATCTAAGGATAGAAAGTTCCCACAGTAAAGCCAAGCTTTCTAAGCCCCACCTTTCTCTTGCTTGCTCTCTCTCTGATAATGAATACCTTCTGGGTTGTAGAACTTCGGGGTTACATTTATTATTTGCAGTGTTGATTGTGATATATAATTAAATGGTACTTGCATACATTAGGACTGTTTCCTTCTCCCACTGATCTACTTTATGGCCCACAGTACACTTTCAGAACTACCAGAGCCTATGTCTCAGCATGTAGTACACCAACAATGCTGTTCACAGATTCCCACAGAAATAAAAGAATTGGGGGAGTTACGGTTCCTCTGCTATGCACATGGCCGGCATCTTTGTACCACTCGGAGCTGGCTGGGCCCTCACTAAGGAAGCCGTGGCTTAGCACTTACTTGTAGGCAAATGTCAGCTGCAGTTGCTATTAAAAAACCCTTTAAAAAACCACCCCCCCATGTAGTGACTGTGAGGGTCCAAGAAGATAATGGACATGGTGAATTCTGTTAATATTTTAAAAATAAAATGATTTTTAAGTGCTCCTGAAGTAGCAGCGTCTACAGATATGGAATAAATCAATAAATGAATGTGAGAAGCTCTCATAGCCAGAGCCAGTGCCATAATGAAAAGTCTGCTTGAATGATTTTGAGTTTGGAATGGCATTTGGGATGGAAGCAGGGATGATTCTCTTAGACACATACGGAGTAAAAGTAGGTTTCTGTACCCTGTTAGATGTTTGTAATTACCTTGCTTCACTTTCTTAGGTACAAAATTTAATAGGCAAGCCATAGATGGGCCCGTTTAGTGGTTTTAATGAATAGAAGTGATATTATCTATAAATTTACAAATGCCTGGCAAGTTTTGTTCAGATAAGAGAGTTTGAATAACTCCTGAACTAATTTCAGAGAAATAAAGTTTTGACTCTACATAAATAAGTTTATATAGACTTGACAACTACTTTGGAGGGAGAAGGGTTTTCTTTAATCAATTAGATATCTAAAAATCATTTGTAACTATTACGTTCATTGTGTTGAAAAACTGCTGCTGAAAAACATGACCTGAAGTTATAGTTGGGGTCTTCCTTATCTTACTTTTCAGGTGCGGCCTGTGCTCCCTGTTTGAGTGGCAGCCCTGGAAATCAGAATCCTGCCCCCCCCCAAAAGAGTACCCAAAATAGAAAGGGTAGTAGATTCCTAGTTACAGTTAAACTGTTGGCTTCAAGGCAAAGGGGTGTGGGGAGGATTCCTGGGCCTCTATGAGAGGGTCTAAAAGTCAAAATGTCTTATCCAAAAACATGGGGGGAAGGTTTCCTGTCACTAGAAGGACATTCCTCTAGGAGGAGGAAAGACAGGGGGAAGTTGTGGGTCCCAGGACTTGAGGGGACCTGTGTACCCGCTGCTTGCAAATCCCCCAGAGAGAAGCTGCATGGAGCATGTAGCTGGGCAATGATTCCAACGTCCCAGACACGCCCTAAGGCAGCCAGGAGCTGCCTGGCCTGGGTAGACAGCTTTGTAGCAGGAAACTTCTCTGAGGAGAGGCCCAGACACACACATCCCTGATGCTATGTAAGACCCCAGAGCTGGGGCACAATCTTGAGAAAAGGAGGGGAGAGCCTCAAAAAGAGCTGAGGTTCAATCTCCTATCCTATGGAAAATCAGTTGATGTAGAAAATAAAGTTCTGTTTCTTGCAAAAATGAGTTTGTGGACTGAGATCTATAACTGCTACAAAGGGCAGGCTCTTCTTTTGTATAAAGTGGAGAAATCCTCTTCAGTGTACCATGTCCAGGTAATTGTATACAGTCTAGAACATTAGGGTTAACCTTGCCAGCACTCTAAAATGAAAGACATGGAAGGGGTTCTCAGTGCCAAGTTAGAGTCATTTAAACCAGGGGTCCCCAACCCTCACCCCCACCTGGCCACAGACCAGTTGGTCTGTGGCCTGTTGGGAACTGGACCACAGAGCAGGAGGTGAGTGGCAGGTAAATGAGTGAACCTTCATCTGTGTTTACAGCTGCTTCCCATTGTTCTCATTACCACCTGAGCTCCACCTCCTGTCAGATCAGCAGTAGCATTAGATTAGTTGTATAACGATTTCATCATATATTACAATGTAATAATTGTAGAAATAAAGTGCACAATAAATGTAATGCACTTAAATCATCTCAAAACCACCCCCCACCCCCCACCACCCTCTACCCCCGGTTCATGGAAAAATTATTTTCCAGAAAACCAGTACCTGGTGCCAAAAAGGCTGGGGACCACTGATTTAAACAGTCAACTGAGATGAGATTTAGAAGCTTATATAGGATTGGAATTTTTGACAGGTGGCAATGGGCCTGATGAGATTTTAGGCTTTTAGAGGCAGCTTATTCAGTAAAACTCTTACTTGATTTCTGTTTTTCCAAAATACACCATGTCACCTTAGTGCTCCAAGAAAGAGTGGGAGGCCAGGCCTTGCCCATGAAACCCCTCTTCAACTGGCTGGAGAAGTCCATGTGCTCAGGGAGGCCATGTCCTCTTCCCCAGGTGTCGGGTTGCAGGTACCAAATGAGGGCCGCCAGAAGGCACACTGCCTGCCCCAGCTGATGTCTGCAGGGTGAGAAACTGCTGGGAACAGCCACACGGGGTTGCAAACAGGAAGGTGACTCTGAAAGTAGAGTTGCGGTTGGGAGCAAAGGCCTGCCAATACCTTGGGGGAATTGGAACTCAAGAGGTGAAGTCAGAGAAAGTAGCAGTAGTGGGGACATGGGGACAAGACCCATCTTAAGGTCAGAGGTGTCCGGGAGAAATGAGGGGAGGGGAAAGCCGGGACGGCTCAGCGGGTTGAGCGCTCGCTTTGAGGCCATGAGGACCGAGGATCGAATCCCGGCTCCGGCCCAGGCAGGACCCACGTGCTGAACTGGGGAGTTCCCACAGTTCGGT